>APFE031156290.1:59114-115123 GCA_000404065.3 Pinus taeda
TTTTACTCTTTCCAATTGTTGTGGTGTTGCTCTAAAGAAGGTGTTGCTCTTTGTGTCCTCATAATGTGATATCATTTCCTCCATGAAAATTGACCACATAACAAGTTGTTTACAAGAACAAAGCCTTTCATACCATAAAAATTGATCCGGTTCTAAATATGAAGATGAAATACATACCTTTTGTAATAGTGGTACACCATGTAGATCAAAAAATTGCTCCATCTGAAGTATCCATTTTACCGGATCCTTGCCATCAAACTTCCTCATCTTGATTTTTCTTGATTTCAGGAGCTCGATCTCGAAATGACTGTAACTATGTACTTTCGGATCTTTAAGTTCTGAAATTGTAACCTGTAGTATCTCTCTGCGTCCGCTTTCTAATGCCACTAGTCTGATCCAAATTGGATTCTCCAAGAAAAAGTTATGCACAATCTCCCAAGATGACCATATTATAGACTAGTTCAGTAGAGCGAACTTGTACAATGTTCCACGAGTCACTGTTTCGACCTCTGGCTCTGAAAAATATATAGAAGAAACTACAGTCCATCCTGTTTTTGCACCTATTTACGAAATTGCAATCCAATGCTCAGAGAAAACGTTATGACGATTTTCCCCAGGTCACCTGTTTGGAATGTAATTCAGGAGTTTGCAAAAAGACCAACTTCCTTAGATCATATCTCCGCAAATATAGCTAAAATGCTCTGAAATTTGGACTCGAGATTTAGTGTGATGTCTTCTCAAATGGGTTTTTTTTCAACTTCTGAAACATCGCAGAAAAAATGTTATAGCGAAAATGCCACGATAACCTGTTTGGAGTAGCGAAACCCTAGAATCCAAAGCTCTGATACCAAATGTTATGAAACCAGCTCAATAAAAGATAGAAAAGATAGATCAACGCCTTAGAATTCAGCCTCTTCGAGGGGGCAACCTCCTTTACATTACATAAATGAACAATTCTTGGATGATACAAATGAAAAAGACCTCCTTTCTATATATAGGAGTCTAAGGGGTCATAACATAATCAGAGCTGACATAACAATAATAATGTAAGGGCACAATAATAACAATAGTGAGCTTCTATGGGGTACAATAGTAACAATATGGGCATTATGTGGGTACATCAATATAATAAGTGGGTTGTACTAATAACAATAAGGGGTTACACTAGTAGTATAGGGGCCTAACATAGCATGTCCTGAGGGTCAAGCTGAAGTAAGTGCTAGTGAATATTGATGTTGCATGTCAATTTGTTATGCTGGAAAAAATACAAACAACGCATTGGTACAGGAATTTTGAAATTGCAGTGGAAGTGTCAGAAAATGAGACAAAGTAAGGCTGAGAGTCCTAAATGATCTAGAAGAGCCAGAGTTGATGAGTGCCAATCTGATATGCTGAAGGAAGTTGATGAAAGTGAAATGAATATGTTGAAAATTGTCCCCACAACCACTCCCCCATGCCTAAGGTTTTGCAGGTTCTCGTGCAAAAAAGGTAAGGTATTGAAGAAGTAAGGACGGTTTCTAAGATGACTCGATACAAAGGACCCTGAAAAACAAAATAATGGAGCTAATGAGATGAATACTGAAAAAAAAAAATTAATCCATCTCAAACTTATTAAAATGATGCTAAATTAACACCAAGCATAAAAGAAATTTCAAATCACTCATTACATAAGATTTCATCAATCTTTAATAGTTTTATGCTCAAGAAAAGAAACCTTTTATAAATTTAATGGGCTCTCCTTATTTGTAAGTAGGAGGTTTTTAATGATCATGACAAATGATAAACTGATGAAAAATTAGTTATTACTAACCAAATCCCAAAGTCTTATAGTCATCCAAATATTATAGATAAGCTTTGCAGTTGAGTTTTATTAGTTATTTGTGATCATATGTCCCACTTCGAAGATAATTACATCTTAGATATAGTAGGGAAAACTAATGATAGAGGACTCAAGGTTACCTTAAATCCATTCTTCAATCAACAAATTTATGGAGTTTATTTTTATCCTTGACTTCATCCACACATGCTTCCTATTTATTGTAACACTATGAAGTAACCATCATACATGTAGACAAAAGCCTTGGTTTGGTTGACAGTTCTTTAGGCAGAATGCCCCATTACCAGCGAGCATCCATAGCCCCAATGGGTTTGCCTAGTGGTATGACAAGTCAATACCTATTGTGAGTAGGCGTCCATAGCCTCGACAGTTTAACCTTTTAAACCTATTTTACGCTGAAGGCTCTAGTCCCATGTTTCCTACCATTTTAGATTTAGCTTATGAACATTTCTTTTGCAATTGGTAGATGGGGGAGCGGCTTCAGAAATCCCCTTAAAAGCATAGGATGATACCTTTCAAAGTGACTTAGATTACATGCATAATGTCTTAGACGCAAATGGTGCTTATAGGTACTCAAAGGACATAGCGTGAATGATCTATTTTTAATGTGAGATGGATGAGGCTAACCAAAGAATAACCAAAAGACACCTAAAGTCTTACTAATCGTAGTTTTCATATATGCTTTCGCTTTTAAAGTAGTGTTCCACTATGAACAAAGACTTCATTAACTCTCTTGCAAGTCTTGATAGAGATGCTCAAAGATCATGTTTTTGCGTTACAGTTATAATATTCAAGTTTATTTTTCATTGGTATCATTGTATGGACCTCTTAACTTTGTTTTAATCCCCTTTGTATACAATGGTAACTATATTTTGAGCAACCTTTTTGTATTGATAATAAAAAATCTATATGAATAAAAAATTAAATTCAAAAACAAAAATAGAAACTATGAATAGTTTGGAATGATCCTTCAATTCAAATTTTATGAAAATGATTTCTTATATCATCTTTGTGAAATAGTGGTCTTAAAACAGATAAATCATGAATTCATCTTTTTTAATAACTTAATGAAAAATAAAAGATGTCATCAAATAATCCCCTAGGTGTTCCATTCCATTGATGAAGATGTCTTTTCCGATTTTAAGAACATTCTTCCAGTATTTAAGCATCCCAAATGAACAATAACCTTGGATCCTGATTTTTCTTACAAAACAGAAAATTGGTACCAGAATTCTCCCTTGGTTAGATGAAATATTGTACTAAACAATTGGTATGCAATACTAGATGGTGTTAATATGCAATCATTTCCAACTTTACCTACAATTCCAAACATAACGGTCATAGATTGCTTTATTAAAAAGAAAAAATAGAAATAGATCTAACTGAAAAGAAATAATAAGTGGGAAAGCAAAGTAATAGTTGAACCATGTTACAGTTGGAAATAAAATTGTGCGGCTATCTTCATTAAAACAATATACAGATGAAAGAGACCCCAAACAAAATATGTAATAAGAACATAGATCTCCCATTTTCAACTAATTACTTTTTAGTTGTTAACATCCCTATTTAATGAAAAAATGAGAAAGATGTTGCATTATGTTATAACTAAACTAGCTACTATATGCAACATTTGTTTATTTATTTATTATCCTATTCCACTTGAGAAAAAGAAATCCATCTCCTTAAGTATAGGAATATTTCCAGTGTAACCATGTGCGTAACAAGTATAAAAATACATACATACTCAAGATTAGAATATAATCTTCAATGCATACCTGAGTATGAAGAACCAATTGTTTTAATGATGATGTCAAGAAATAAGGAAGAATGAAGGAGCGATATGGCCTTACAATTGCTTGAAACCAACTTTCGAAAAAATAAAAATGCTTTTGTTTTACCTCCTTATTTGTCTCATTTAGCATATCCTCCAAGTTTATTGTGCCATGCAGATCTTCTAGAATTAGATGACTATCCTCTTGTGTGCTTAGAGGATATGTAGATAGGCATGTCGAAAGTTCCTCAATCTCAAGTTCTAATGGTTTCTCTCCATTGGATGTGGTCCATGATTCTTTAGTTTCTTCAATAATATTTCAAGGGTGGAAATCTTCATGTGATTCAAGGACTTTTTGTTCTTCAATCACTTATAGAGAGGCATATAAATTCTAGACTATTGTCAAGATTTGTTCTTCCTGAGAAGCAGATATCCCAGATGCTACTAGAATTTGAGAGATTTCTTCCAAACTCTTGATCATCCTTGAATACTGCTTTGTTGGTTGTTAATCCCTATCATGCACATGGATTAGTGTACAAGCAAACCAATTATGTACTCGAAGCACCACCATGCTACTAGGATCTTGCTGTCACCAAGTTACCCATTCACACAAGTTAGGTTTCTCTTCTTTCCATGGATTAAGCTTTAGATCTTACCTTTAATTCTATGCATATGAAAGAGAAACAGACTTTGGAGAAACCCAACCATAGTGGATGTGTGGCTCTTCACTCACATCTTACCATCTTCTCTCCACCCTTAGGTCATCCCCAATATCACTCAAAAACCATGACAAAGCAAATCATTACCTATTACCATTTATAGCTCCCCGGCAATGATGCCAAAAATGTTGGGGCAATTATATGAATGATATATGGCCACAAATTAAATTGTCAATCAGGATTCATAATCAGTAGAGTTAATGCACAATATGTGTCGGTGACAGGTAAGTTCCTATGTCTGATGAGTATAGCCTAGATAGAAGCCATTCAAAACCAAGACTAATTTCCTCACATAATTTGAAAGAAAATCTCATAAATAAAATCTTAATCAACATTGTAATCTAATGTTTCTTGCTCAGATAACAAATTTATCCATTTATTGACTCATCAAATGAAAAGATGAATTCAACTTTGTTTTCCTATAGCAAGTGATCTCAATCACTACACTAGAATCAATTCACTAAATTCAAACATTAAACAAAGCAACCATGACTAGTCCTAAAAGAAACTCTACATTCTAGTATAGGAAATGTACGAGAAGGGTCTTCACTGACAACACATGTAGGTGAACGGTGAGATCTATGATCTTAACTTCCATGTTCTTTAAAATATAAAACAATAATTAAATGTGCAACTTAAGGAATAAAGTTTGCATTCATAAAACTAATGAACTCTTACTCAGAAATTACTTACATGAAATAGGACTAAATCACATCAAATACTTAACACTACATAAAAAAATCTATATGCATAATAACTTTAATAAAAACTTGCCTTGATGGCTTCGGTGGGCCCTTGTTGTGATGCCAAAGAAAGCTTGAAGAAGCTACAGAACTAAGAAATTGATTTACACTAGGAACTTATCAATCACTACTCATATCGTTAATTCAAAGAGAAAGATTGCAAAAATTAATGGTTCAATCATATCTTCAGCATAATGCTGCTGGAAATTTGGATACTTCTCTAACTATTCAACTTTCTCTAACTCTCTCTCTCTGTCTGTGTCTAACTATGTCTAACTGGCTATCATCTATAAGCCTTCTCTTATAGAAGAATGGTCGTTACATTCAATGTTAAAATATAATATCAAATAATTACAGAAAAATACACAATTCGCTTTCTTTACATGTTTGGCTTCATCCTCATGACACATAGTGTATGAGTGATGAATCATATCTTCTATTTGCGATAAAATGTAATGTGTTCACCAACAGTTCCCTCAGTTTCATCGAAGGTCGTTCGCTCAATCACTAATACTAGAAGATACATTCTGGTACCGGAATCACACAGGTGCTGGAACACGGGTACTGGATCGCTACACTGGTACTGGATGAATAGGAGCACAAGTATCGGATCGCTACACTAGTATCGGATCAGTAGGAGAACATCTATGTGAGCCAATCCAATTAATTAGAGAGTATAAGAAATCAAATAATTCTATTTCTACTACAAGAAAACATAAAAATCACGCTTTGAAATATAAATTACCTCATAGATACATAAGGAGGTTAAAAGGTATATTCTGGAAGAAGGTAGGCAAATTGTGAGTAGATTTCAAGGTAAAGTTGATCAAGAGGACAATATGGGGTATGAAAGGCATCAAAAAGGAGACTCAACAACATCAATTTAACTCTTTCATAATAATACAAGACAATTTCATTTCTATAATCATCTATAATTTCATGACTTAAAAGTATCTTAGCTTTGAAGGATATTAACCATAATAAGGACAAGGATAATACCTTTAATCTACCGCATTAAAACCACATATAATTAATCATTAGGACTCTTATCCTTCAAGGAGTTCAATTCATTTGACAATAAGGCATTGAACTCAAAAATCAATAATGCACAATACTTAAACATGTTATAATTTCTAAAGGCTGAGCATCATTAGGTATTGATGTTAGTATTAATGCATCAACATTTAGACATTCTCATAATGGTCATAAATCATTGTTCAATCAACAATTTCATATAGTTTTAAGTATGGATAAAATTACTAGTGTCTTTATATTAAATATGACATGTCTCTCAACTTAACATGATACCAAAAACATCCACAAGGTTTTGGATTGATGGTTAATGGGTGCATTGTTAAGGTACTTCTTGCAATAAATCACTAGTTCAAATATATAGTTGGTATTAGTCTTAAAAAACAAAAAACAAAACATAGTACCAAAAATAATGAATGGCAATGTTTTTGAGCCCAAATAGCTCCTAATGTTGTAACCTTTGGATCTAGGGCCTAGGCCATATAAGTCCAATGTTTTAAAGATGTAACCTTTGACTCTAGTTCCTAACCCACATGGTTCCAACATTCTAGTGTTATAACCTTTGGCCCTCGTTCCTAATCCATATAGGTCTAATGTTTAAACCAAAACTCTAACACCATGATAACATACCCAAATACCATGTATATAGTGAAAGGCTATTTCAAAATTCTTTTCACCATCTTAATATTTATCTTTAATACCAAATTTTAATATTTCCAATTTAAAACAAGAATAAAATTAAGATAAACATGCCTATTTTGAAATCTAAATAAAACTTCCAAAATATGTTGAATCATCCTTCTCTTTTTAATCCTTATTCTCTAATATTAAACTCACTTAAAAATTAATATAAATCAAAATTCACTACTACTTCATAAAAATTGACCAACCCAATTTCCAATTTCATGGATAATGTGAACCATACATCACTGCGGAATGATCGAACATTCGATGCCTATCCTACTATGCAAAAGTTAACCCAAGATGAAATGAAATGCAAAAAAATAAATCTGAAATTAAATTATGACGCGCCAGGATTTAATCTTACAAAATGTCACTGAATGAAATGGTTTGGTCACATAAAATATGAAATATTCTTCAGGCAAAAAAATGTTTTGCATATGAGCAGAGGAGGAGCGAAAACATTTTTTTAGGGTTCGAATTTGGAGCTCCCACGCGTTCTCCGACTGGTTCTGTGCCCCCCTACCTGGCAGCTCTGCTGCTAGGTCTGCCTCCTCTGCGCCCCTCCTGGTCTTCTCTCCGCCTTCTATTTCCCCTCAGGCCTCCTGCCCGGCCCCAGCTCTGGGGCCCATCCCTGCAACCTCTGTTTTCTTCCTGGATCGTCTACGTTCTGGCTCTCCTTTGCTCTAATGGCTGGGACTGATCGCCTGCCCCCAAACCCTGGAAGACTATGAGAAATTGTTCGCATCTCTTATCCCTGAGAATGCAGCAACAAGAGTCCGTCCATCCGTGACAAAGTTCGTCAAGAAACTTCATGAAATCCCTGAAGTTTCCCTCCCCCCTACCCTCCCGAGGAAGGCAACAATCACTTTAGCCAAAAGAGGCCTCGTAGGCCAGTTCACTGGCCTTTGGCCTTTGCCCAGATCAGTCCAAAAATGGGTGGAACACAACTGGAATGCGATTATACAAGGAAAAATAGTTATCAGATTCTGTGGAAGGGGCTTTTACACCTTCCTGTTCGAATCAAAAGAGGACATGAACCTTATCTTTAGAAATGGCCCCTATTTTATGGATTCAAGAGGTCTCTATCTGAATAGATGGTCTCCTGACTTCGATCTGGAAATGGACATCCCAAACGCAGTCCCGGTTTGGGTCCGCCTACCCCATCTGCCGCTCCACTGTTGGGGATATGAATCAGTAAAGGCCATTGGGAACGCAGTCGGGAAATACATTGATAGATCTGAGCCAAAGGAGAATATGCACGCTTGTGCAAGGATATGCGTTGAAGTTGATCTTGGGAAAGGCCTGCCGGAAGCCATCAAGATCAAGGTAAATCAATGGACACACATCCAAAAACTAGACTACGAGCAACTACCCTTCAAATGCAAGGTATGTCACGAATATGGACATTTCGCAAATAGATGTAGCAAGTTAAAAACAAATGAGTCTAATGGAAATGCCGAAATCTCTAAAGGCTATTGGGAACAAGTTAAAAAGAAAAAATATAACCCCTCGCAAGGTCCTAGCTCCAAGCCTCTCCCGGAAAATCCTATTGCTCCTCCTCCCCCTTCCAGTTTAGCCCCTCCCTTCCCCTCATCCTCCAACCCTTTTGAATCTCTGTTAGCTGAAGATCCCATATCTCCCCCCTCATCTCCTCGAGACACTGCCCTCGCAGTCATCACCTCCCTCTCGCTACCCCCGTCCTCTCCCCCTAACCATTGACCGAATCCTCACCAGAAAAAAATTGAAAGAAGCTAGCCTCCCCTCTGACCCTCCGAGAAAAGCAGGAAAGAAGTCAAACAAAGAAATTAGAGATGAAACAACAGCGAAAGAAATGGCCACTGGAACTCAGCAACCAATGGACACATACCTAGACAAGCAAAAAGGAAGTGGGGAAAAGACAAAGGAGAGGAGCGAGACTCACTCAAAAATTGGTAAATGATGATTTTGGTCTCTTGGAATTGCAGGGGGATGGGCTCCTCCTTAAAATCAAATGCAGTCCGGGATTTAATCAATCAGGAGCAGCCAGACCTTCTCCTCATCCAGGAGACCAAAATATCTGAACAAGACTTCCAAAACCATATCAAAAGATACAAAAGCTTCACAGGTACAGCAATCGGTGTAGCAGGCACCTCAAGAGGTATAGGAACTCTATGGAACAAGAACAAATGGGACCTTACCAATCAAAACTCTTGCAATTGGTGGGTAAGAACAGACCTAAAAAAAAAAGTCTCAAAAGAAGACTACACTATCTACAACATCTACGCCCTAAATCGCTACAGGGACAAAGCCCTTTGCTGGGATTCAATATCTTCAGATTTACAGTCAGCTCAAGATAGGAACATTTTCTTGGGAGGAGATTTGAACCTAATAAGGAATGTTGATGAAAAACTAGGGGGGAACTTCCTCGCAGACCCTTCAAGAGATTCTCGGGAAACAATAATCCAGACCCATAATCTTATTGACATCCCTCCTCATAACGGGAAATTTACGTGGAGCAACAAAATAATTGGCATCCACAACATTAAAGAGAGATTAGACAAAATCCTTGTACATGAAAGAATAGTCGCAGGCTTTTCCTCAATCAAAAACAAAATTATCCAAGCCTCTGCCTTAGACCATAAGCTCGTGGTCCTGACTCTGGACAAGGGAAGAAATCTGGGGCCTCTCCCCTTCAAATACAATAAATCCTAGGACTCTAAAGAAGACTTCCGCAAACTCATTCAAGACTAGTGGGCTAAGGAAGTCATTGGCTCGCCCCACTACATATGCGAAACTAAATTAAAGTCTCTTAGAATAGCCATAAAATAGTGGGAAAGAGCTAACGCAGCAATGGAAAATAAAAAAAGAGTGGATCTTCATAAGTAGTTGGAACAATGGAACCAGGAAAAAGAGAACATCCAATACATAAAGGAAGACCAAACTCAAGAAAACGAAATGTACAGGGAACTTTACAGACAAAATATAGTGGAGGAAGAAGAACAATGACAGAAATCAAGGTGTCTCTGGCTCAGGGCTGGAGATAAAAACACCTCCTTCTTCCACAACAACTTAAAGCTCAGACGTGCCGGACACCAAATCGACAAAATACTGGTAGAGGGGAAAGAGATCAGCGATCAAGAAGGAATCAAAGAGGCAGCACTCAGACATTTTCAATCTCTATTATTAGCAGGCCCTCAGTCTTCGGACAACACATATTTCCTTAGACCAATCGAGAGTAAAATCTCTGATCTACAAAACGGAGAATTGGACTAGGATGTTTCAGAGGAGGAAATCAGGTTGGTGGCCTTCAGCATGCAGCCGGACAAGGCCCCGGGACCCGACTGGTTCACTGTCGCCTTCTACAGAAATCATTGGGACACAATAAAAAAAGATTATGTAAGGATGGTAAAAAATGTTTTCAAAAAACACAAGATGGGGGAAAATACTAAATCCTCACACCTCGCCCTCATCCCCAAGGACCTTAATCCCCTCTCCTTTGACCGTTTTAGGTCTATTTCTCTATGCAATGTCTCTTACAAGATAGTCACTAAAATCCTAGCTAACAAGCTTAAAAAGCTCCTTCCCTACCTCATTTCAGAGAACCAAGGTGGATTTGTCCCCCATAGACAAATCACAGACAACGTCATTTTGATTCAAGAAGTAATTCATAGTAGCATCAACAGGAAAGAAAGAGGCATGATCGTCAAATTATATATGGCAAATGCCTTTGACAGGGTCGACCACCACTTCTTGACAGAAGTCCTTAGAAAATTCGGGATCTCCAACAAATACATAAGCATCATCATGGAGTGCATCTCTAACCCCTGGACCGCCCCCCTGATCAATGGTCGACCGAGCAGCTACTTCAGAAGCTCTAGGGGATTGAGGCAAGGCTGCCCTCTCTCTCCTTTCTTATACATCATAATGGCGGAAACCTTGAGCATTTATTTGGAAAAACTTCGCAAGCAAAAGGAGATCACAGGGATCAGTATAGAAAGAGGGACTAAAGAAATCAATCATTCGCTCTTTGTGGATGACACCCTTCTAATCGGGGGAGCCTCAAGTTTGATGGCAAAAAGATTCAAGAAAACTCTGGACTCATTCCTAGCAGCTTCAGGGGGAAAGCTAAACAATAAAAAATGTAAGATATACACTTGGAATGCCTCTTTTCAAATCATGCAAAGAATCTCCTCGATCTTGGACATCCCAGTGCAAAGAAATTGGAACTACTTCTCTTATTTGGGTCTGCCCTTAGCAAAAGAAACAGTTAAGTCCGAAATTTGGGTAAAGCACATAGAAAAAATGAGAGGAATCCTTCAAAGTTGGGGGCTGTCTTCGCTAAATTTGGCTGGCAGATCTACCCTCATCAAGGCTATTCTTTCCGCCCTTCCCATCTACCAATATGCAGTAACCTTGGGTCCTGCCAGCACCCACAAGCATATGGAACTAATTATGAGAAGCTTCCTCTGGCAGGGAAGGAAGCAAGATTCAAAAAAATTCAGCCTTGTCAGATGGGACCAAGTTATCCTTCCATTCGAAAAAGGAGGCCTAGCCATCAAAATCCCAAGTCTCTCCAATAGAGCTATGGGATTCAAACTGATCTGGAGAATGCTTATAGGAAAAGGCTCCTGGTGGGTGGAGGTTATCAAAAGAAAGTATCTCAACAGTTTGAATTCTAATGTCCTCTCTGACACAATTGTTGAAAGATCGTGTACTCCTGTATGGAAACTCATCAAAAAAGATCTCCCTCAATTCAGAAACCACATCTCAAAAGTGCCTGGCAATGGAAAGGAAATAAATATCTGGTCAGATAGAATCATGGGAGTAAAGCCAAGAAACCTACTCCAGAACTTCAGACCCCTGCAAACTTGGATGGAAGAAAAAAACTTGAACTCTCTATATGACATTTCCCTATGGGATCGTAACAGTTGGCATGATTGGAAGGGCCTCTCTCTCCCAAATGATATCAGGGATCTTTGGACCGACCTTAAGACCTCTCTCTCAGGATCTGCCCCCACAAACAAAGTGGCTGATGACAGGTACATATGGGACCCTAGCAGAGGAAACTTCACAGTCAAAGAGGGGTATAAACTTCTTTAGGCAAACACAGTAACAGGCAAATGGAACCTCTATACCGTAGTGTGGAAATCTGAGTGCTTGCCAAAGATCAAGTTCTTTAACTGGACCCTTCTTAAAGGCAAGATTCTCACTACCGAGAACCTCAAAAAAAGAGGTATACTTGGCCCCTCTATCTGCTGCCTATGTCGTGCTGAGGAGGAAAGTAGCCAACACCTCTTTTTCGACTGCCCTTTTGCCCAAAGCTGCTGGAGCCAACTTATCAGTCCTTTGAATATAGGAGAGACCTTTGACCAACTTCCCTCTTTACAAAAAAATTGGGAGAAATGCTATCCTTATCCTAAGAAAAACAAGACCGCTATCATTCGCTTGTGGAAATGCATCCCCTCAATGCTCAACTGGCAAATCTGGCTCACCTAGAACAACCGTATTTTCAACAACCAGAAGCCAAATCTAGCTCGTACCTTGGCAAAAACTATGGCTCTTATCTCGGATACAATAAGCACCAATGCTGTCTCTCAACCAGATCGATCCAGTTGGCACAAAGTTGAGAATGACTGGTTTAACAAATTCTGTCTTAGTTATGACAAGAACAAGCAATCCCATTTCAAAGCAGACAAGAGAAGAAATAATTGGAAACTTAGAGGTACCAAAGAGGAAATAAGTCAATGGACTCTAGCTCAAAACTGAATCACTCTCCAGTTTGATGGAGCCTCTAAAAATATCCCGGGGAAAGCTGGGGCAGGGGGAATTATAAAGGATCAGCATGGCAAAGCTCTTATAACATACGAATGGGGCCTGGGTCAAATGTCAAACAACATGGCCGAGGCTTATAGCCTTCTCTTAGGCACAACCATTCTGAAACATATGAGAACTCAGAACCCAATCATCCTGGGAGACTCGGCAATTGTAATCGCAGCTATGGCGACAGGGGGAGAGTTTAAAAAAGCGGCTCTCAGCAATCTAAAACTAAGGATCATGGACATCATCAGTCATTTGGGGGACGCCACCTTCAAGCACGTCCTAAGGGACAACAATACAGAAGCTGACTCTTTCGCCACCAGGGCAACCAACAGACCTACTGGACAAGTCAGAGAAAACGACACCACCTATGACAAGCCAATCCCGTAGCTGGTTCCACCATTCTCCAAAATATCTGAATATCGGTCACCTCAGTAATCATACTATTCCTCCTGCTCACTTTCCTAAGCTTGTCAAGTCGCCTGCAGCCTTCATCCTCTCTGACATCGATCCCCTCATCACTTTGAATGATGCAAAAGATATCTCTGTTGCCAAAACGAACAGGTATGGGCCCAAGATTTCTCAGAATCCTAGTGACATCTCCAAGCAGAAGTTAGGCGTATGTCACATCAAAATCTTCACTGACTGTAAAAAAATTCCAAGGTCCGATCTCAAGATTAGCCAAATCCTTGCATATCTCTCGACAGACCCAATTGATCAGCCTCTCATCCTTCTATATATGCTTCAGAGATCCTCATTCTTCACTCAACTCAGAGCTACAACTCCTCAAGTTCAAAAGAGCAAAGGAACGACTCACTTCAGAAAGTCTCTGGAGCTTCTCAGTACCAGAGGTTGCATTTCGTCCAGCTTTGACAAGAGGCTGCCTTCAACCATTTATAGCAGTAATTTTTGTGTTCTTATGGTCTTGTTATTTTTTCCTGCTAACTAGAGAACTGTTTGCTTGAATCAGTGCCCTCTCCCTTCAGCATTCACCTGCCCTCCAGTTGCATCCGCCCCGCTGCTCATCATCTCTCCTTTCACTTCCCACATCGCGGTTTTCGATCCTTCCCAGAACTGTGCCCTCTGCCAATTCTCTCTTTTATCTTTTCCCCTTCCCCCTCCTTCCTTTTGCTTCCCCTGTTTCTCCCCTCTGCGTCATTTCCTCAAAGCTCCCCCCAAGAGAGGTCTTGAAATGGCCGAGAATCCTGAAGACCGTGACCCAGCTGTGAACCCCCTGGAGCGTGTTATCACCAACAGTAGCTGCACCTTATGCAAAGCTCACTGTTTCATGATAGCAAGATTCGTAAAGCACTTCAACGAACTCAAGGAGGAATTCCAAGCTGATAGCAAATCAAAAAGAAAAAAGCTGGAGAAACAAAAAATGGAGATCGAAGGTCTCAAGGAAAAATGCAACCATATGGAGGAAGCAATTGCCCACATCAAATCAATAACTCAGAGCATGCAAGCAGAGGCCTCGACAAGGGCCAGCGCAAGAAAGGAACCTCAGCTCGATGATTCTGTCAACCAGCAGTAGTAACTTGAACTATGTCTTGTAAATTTTGTTTTCTAGTAGGCTTGTTTGTACGGCAATATAGCCGTTATCTTTTTCAAACTGCTTTACACAAGTTCACCAACAAGGATCAAGGGTCTGCGTACCTATTTTGGATCCTCCCCTCTCTTCTTCCCCTATCATATGTAAAAGGACTTGTTCCATGAAGTTTTTATAACACATAAGTAGCCGATCGTGTTAAAAATATATATATATATGTTTTGCATATATTTTAATCTAAAACTATAGGATTTCCTGTTCAAACATGACTTGACCCTACGAAGATGTGATTCGATTGACGAAATTCCATTAGACGAATGACCTAGAATGACTTATTTATTTTTGAAAAAAATAGTTATAGAATCATGCAGTAAAACTATTAACCAATGTCATTTTTAAGTTCAAAATTACTTTCATCATTAATTTGTAGTTTTGATTTTTTAAGGAATAAGATAGTAAATAGATAGGCTTCTCTAGAGGATTCTGTGGTATGAATTAATTTGGAAATTTTAATTTTATTACTTAATGAAAAAATTATTTAAAAAATTCAATATATATATATTATATATATATATATTATATATATATATATATATATATATATATATATATATATATATTAATTATAATTTAAAAGTCATAGTAATTAAATTTTATTAAAATATGTAGTCACTAAAAAAATACAATTCTGTAACTTCTGTAACTTAATAAGTGAATGGATCTTAACATTATGGTAATAAATGGTTTTGTAAATGATAAATTTTCTTCCAAAGTGCACCAGAAACATTGTGAGTATCAATATACAAATTTTCATTTATTTTTATGTTAAAAGGTGAAATTAATTACTCACTTAGTTCTACAAAAATGAATGGTCTAAAATCAAATACTTCATACAAGAAGATTACATGTAAGTGAAGGCCTCTTTCTTATATACAAAAGAGACATTTTCTAAGATGGGCTATCAACATTTTTTAGTCGTTTGATTTATATGGATGCCCTATTTTATTCATATATATGGACTAATAACCTAAAACTCACTAGTTCTCCATTTATTTGTCATAACCAAATTTCACTATTTGTAATTCATAATACTATTTGTAACTATAAACTATAATGCAATAAAAGATCAAATCTACTAGTAAATAATGCATTCTCATTCTATGCTCCACAACAATTTTCCAATTCATGAATCTAGAATTAAATCTTAAAATAAAACTTCCAATATCAAAAATCACTCAAAACACTACTGAACATAAGATCTAAACTAGAATATAACTTAAATCTAAAATCATAATATGCTAATATAAATTTAAATAAAATAATGTAATGATTCAATCCAATAATTATGAATTATAAACATATGATTTTTTAAATATAACATCACTATTATATTTAAAGTCTAAAAATACATATTTATATGATTCAAAATAAAATTATGAATTCTAAATTAAGTTTAAGTTCAAAATTTGAAAACATATACCCATAAATATTTATGGATAAAAATAAAATGTTAAATATAAAATCAAGTTTTCAAAATCTGAAAACATATACCCATAAATATTTATGGATAAAAATAAAATATTAAACATAAAATCAGTTTTGAAGGTAGAAACATATACAAATACTTATGATGACACAATTAATTTTATTCATTATTTATAACCATCCAATTTTGGATATTATTTTGGCAAATATTAAAATGTTTGATGATACCTTTTATTACATTTATTAACATCTTTCCACAAATACTTTGCAAGTAAACCTTTTTTTTCTATAAATACATTGCAAATATACATTTTATTACAATAATTCATGCATTTCATTACAACTTAATACATATAGAATAATCATAATCAATGTATAGATTTACAAAATATTGAAATATTCTCTATTATGTAAAATCAAAATCACCAAAATTTTAAATCACATATTCATTTAAATAACCATATTAACTCCTCTTTAATAAATTTAATTAATATGCATAGCTCTTAAAAAGGATAGAAAAATTTTATCTTTTTATTTTTTTAATAAGTTTTTTTTAATAAAATATTATATATATGAGACACAACAAGAATATCCATGGTAAAGTTAACATAAAAAAATTTGCATTATAAGATTTTTTTAAAGTTGAGATAAAAGTATTGTAATTATAAAACACCTTTTAAGTTAAGGTATAAAATATATTTATAAGATTTTTTTATTTTTTTATTTTTATCAATATTATTTTTAGTCACACATAAAACATATAAAAAAATTTCAAAACTTTAAATAGAACCTATTTTCATGTTTTTGTTTATATATATATATATATATATATATATATATATATATATATATATATATATATATATAATTTTTCCATTAAAAATATGATAGATTTATCTATTGAATAATGACTAATAAATTTAAAATGTGGAATAATTTTCTAAACAATTTGAAGTTTTATTATATTTAGTCTTTCTACCATTTCTCTTTAACTAAACTACAATACTACTTAAAAAAAAATTATAAAATATAATTTCCTCAAACTATTTTCTCAAACTATAATACCACAAAAAAAATAGAAAATGTGATTTTCTAGAATCATTTTTTCAATCCCTTAAACCAAGCTATAATATCACAGAAAAAACAAAAAAAAATTAATTTTATACACAATTTGCTTCCAAAAAACTTCTAACAAAATATAATTTGCTCAAACCATTTTCTCAATCTTAAAATAAAATTAGATTATTAAAACAAATCTTAACAACCATATTATCCATCCCTGAGAACACAATGTAATTTGCTCAAACCATTTTCTCAATCTTAAAATAAAATTAGATTTAACAACCATATTATCGATCCCACACAACACCATATAATTTGCTAAAATCATTTTCTCAATCTTAAAACAAGATTAGATTATTAAAACAATTCTTAACAACCACATTATATATCCCACACAACACACAACCATATTATCCATCCCACACAACACAATGTAATTTGCTCAAATCAGTATCTCAATCTTAAAACAAGATTAGATTATTAAAACAATTCTTAACAACCACATTATATATCCCAGATCCACTTAGAAGTGTTTCCTCCCGCTCAAGAGGTACTTAGAAATATCATCGCTTTAATACTATTCATATTTGCATAGAAAGGTCTAGGCTGGTGATCAATTCATTTCTTACCTATCCCAAGGAGTTTTTTATTTTTAATAAGTAGGCAGTACGTATGTCCAATGAGGTTTTATGCATGTTTAACACTAATTCAGCGAATTTAATTTGAATACCTAGCTTTTAAAGGGAAATAGCATTCATTCCTAAACATTTTTAGGAATCGGGTCATATACTCCTCAAGATTTGTATGATTGCGATAGTCGTCCTCAATGGAGCAACGGCGAATCGTTCCACAGTGGCTCCCATAGCTGCAGAGAGTCAACATCGTCGTCCAAAATGTGCAGTGGTGCATTGTAAAATTCATGTTGCGCACTCATGTCAGCCAGCCCCGAATCGTTCCATAGTGGCTCCCATAGCTGCAGAGAGTCAACATCGTCGTCTAAAATGTGCAGTGCTGCATTGTAAAATTCATGTTGGGCACTCATGTCAGCAAGCCTCGCTTCTGTGGAAGCCAATTCGGATTGCAGCTCTGCTACTTTCTGCTGGAGATGGTTAATAACTCCTAAACAGCCATGGACAGGATCTCTGACTCTTTCTTGCGCTTCGTACACTATACTGCTTGCCGCATCACCCCTCTGCTCCGCTGGAAGATCCTGTAATATTGGATAATCATCCCACCATTACTACATTAATTACTAATCTCAAACCTAGAAAATCAGTATGAGCAGCTGTACTAAACTGGTTTTTATTTCCTTTGCATTTCCAACTTGTAAAGCTATTGAACAAACCCGTAGCATTTTCATGACATTTGCTTTCCCGAACACTCTGCGGACCAACAGAAACTTGTCGAGTTGTTCCTGAGGAAAATATATCGCTAGCACGCATTCCTCTCTACATTTCTTTTTCTGCATCTTGCAAGCAGCACACCGAGATGTGGACAGAGTGTCGTTCTTCTGCAAAACAAATGCACACGAAATCTCTTTGGTTAGGGTTAGGGTTAGGGTTTTTTTTGAAGTATTATTGTTTTACCTTCAGAACACATGAGACTTATGTCACCAATAGTATTGCGTACCTTTCTATTTCTCCCACAGTTTTCCGAAGCTGTCACCTTTACCCCTACCCCATAGCCAACACTGCTGGCACAATGAACCCGGAACGCTTCGCTTCTGCCTTTCATTTTATACTCCAAATCTTGGGAACTAATGCCGCTATCCTCCCAAACTAGTACTCCTCAATAAATCTTCTTCCTATATCTGTTGGTTGAACGAAATGCCAGCTTCGGAATGCCCAGGCAACGTCGTTATTATAGGTTTATAGCGGGGGTGGTTTCCTGTTAACATCACAAGTAGGGATAAGTCACTCCTTAAATTTGGCAGTTTTTACATTTTCTTAATGGATCCAGGAATGAATTTCAAAATAGAGTTACGGGTCAAATTTGAGGGTTTTTACATTTTTCTAGGTTCATTTCCTATATCAAATAAAAATCTAATCTAGACTTTTTTTTTTTTTTTTTCACATTTTTCTACGTTCATTTCCTAATATCAAAGGACTTTTTCAAATTTTAAAATGTATTTGATAAACAAATCACGTCCTAATATCAAATAAAAATCTTACCAATTTTATAAAATTTTAACTTATATGCGACAGAAAAATCGCATTGCCCATTTCTGGGGTCTTACATTTGGGATGCTTGTTTTTGGCTGCATTACACCGAATCAAATGAATTCAATTAGAGTTAATATATTCAATACAACCAGTCAAATAAGTTTAATAAAAATTAATGATTTTAATTAAAACGCTTTCACATATTTCTCCTATATCTCGTCCTATTCAAATAAATTTCAAATTGGTTTATTAGGCAACCAATCCTCGGAAGAAGCGAATCGGTCCGCAGAGGGGTCATGATATCTGAAAAACGCGTTGCCCCTATTGCCCGCCGTAATGGGGAGCTATCCGCTCACACCCGTTCACACACATATGTACACTAATGCCCCTATCCTCCCAAACTAGTACTCCTCAATAAATCTTCTCCCTATATCTGTTGGTTGAACGGAATGCCCAGGCAACGTCGTTATTATGGGTTTATAGCAGATATCTGTTGGTTGAACGGAATGCCAGCTTCGGAATGCCCAGGCAACGTCGTTATTATAGGTGTATAGCAGGGGTGGTTCGCTGTTAGCATCACAATTTAGCAGCACCAGCTAGCACCAGTTAAGTAATGCAATCATGGGGTCTTACAGCAGGGATGCTTATTTTTAGCTGCATTACAACGAATCGAATGAATTCAATTAGAATTAATGAATTCAATACAACCAGTAAAATAAGATTAATCAGATTTCTAGAATGATTTCGGCAAAATCACATAAAAAAAATTTGTCTAAGGGTTTCGAACCAACCAATGTGAATCACATTGGTTGGTTCGAAACTTGTCGACAAAAGTTTCTTTTAGGATGAACCACATTGGTTGGTTCGAAACTCGTCCGCAAAAGTTTTTTTTATGTGATTTTGCCAAAATCATTCTCGAAACAAAATTATGGATCACAAAAAATTAATCAAAATTAATGATTTTAATTAAAAACCTTACCAACATTTCTCCTATTTCTCGTCTTATTCAAATTGGTTTATTAGGCAACAAATCCTCGGAAGAGGCGAGTCGGGGGTCATTATATCTCAAAAACGCCTTGCCGTAATGGGGAGCTGTCGGCTCACACCAATATGTACACTGGATGACCGACATGTTTGTATGGCTAACATCGTTTTGTGGACGGCAGACCAACTGGCCTGGATGCCTCAACCAGTCCACATTCATTTTAAAGGAATTAAAGAAATAAATATAATTTCCACCTACTATAAAGTTATATTCATTTTAGAAGGAAAATAAATAAAGATAATTTTGAGAATAATATAAAGCTGTGTAAAGGATTTTTGGTCTTAGATTTATATTATTTTAAAAGGAAAATAAATAAAGATATTGTTGAGAATAATATAAAGCCGTGTAAAGGATTTTTGGTTTTAGGTACAAAAGAAGTGGAAAAAATTTCAGATGATATAAAGTTGCGTAAAAAAATTTTATTATGATAATATTTTTTTGCCTTTTTATGGTTATTCGTGAGACGTTTTTTTCGCAACAATTACATATAATTTTATAAACTTTTGTCTTCGACTAAATTAGTGTGATCCAATATTTGGATGATGATGCGTGCCAATGATTTATCAAAATATTTTAATTTATAATATTATTACTTGAAAATATATATGAACACATTTAAAAGGATTATCTAGAAATTTAGAAATTATTATTATTTTAATTATATATATATATATATATATATATATATATATTAAATAAAGTGACAATGTCATCTAAGTGAAGATAACGGGATTCATGAGGTTTAGATTAGATGGTGATTATTATATATATATATAATATATATATATATATATATTATTAAATAAAGTGGCAATGTCATCTAAGTGAAGATAACGGGATTCATGAGGTTTAGATTAGATGGTGATGGCATGTAATGTTAAATCATTATTATGTGAAGGTTACATGTTCAAAACTCTGTGGCCAAAAATCCAGCCATGTTAAGGGCTGGTGTGGCTAAGGCCATTTGTGACCCATGATGATTTTGACAGCGTAGATGCCCCTGGGTCATTGTTTTTAAAGCCACGGTTCAAGCCTGATATAATGTCTAAAGAACTCAAACAATTCAAACAACTTGACAAACAAAAAAAAAAAGTGAGGATGATGAAATCATTACCTCATGAATGCCTTCATTGCACCACAAGTCCCTAATATGAATTAGAGAGGACAAATGGTGAAGTATAGGAACATTCTTGTTGCATGTCTTTGGCATGGTGGTGGCAACAAAAGGTTAATGCAATTATGAACAAGCATGGGAAGGTAATGAGGTCTCGGACCCTAGTACATTTGTCCATCCCAACTCCTTCAAGTCATATGGATTGAATATTGTGGTGCCATCGTGGGAAAAACAATTCATGACAAACATGGCAAATGGATGATTTTAGAGGAATGTTTCAACTTTTGTTCAAGGACATTTGTAATTTTCAAGGTATGTTGAACCTTATGGTTTATTCTTCCATTGTTTTAGGCTTAGTGTACTTTATGTCAACCATTTCACCAATGATAATGTCTATGCTAGCATGGTTGATGAGCATGTAGGGCTCCTATTTTGGGTTAAGGAGTTTGATCCTAGTAAGTTTGTTTTCTTTTTCTATGAGCCAGTGGGTTATGTTTGGGTTGAATTATATCAATGGCCATTAGTATTCCTCCTAGAAAAATCCTATTGTGATTTTCCTTTGTCAATAACCAATTGTGATGGGTCTCCCTTCTTAACTAAAGGTCCTAGTTACTGCCCAATTACTTTTATTCCTTTTCTTCTATTTCATGAGCCCTTTTTCTGCATTAGATTTTCCCCTCCATTATCAAAAAATTATTTGGCCCCCCCTTCCTTTCATTCAATGGTCGTCCAAATTGTGCTTCAATCTATCTTCCTAGAAGTTGGTTTTAAATGACCATGTAGTGGAGATGTGGAGGTTGTGGTGGTCATGGTGTTTAAGGCAGAAGCAATAGGGACAACAAGGGCATGCATAGCTTGTAGGTTTAAAGAGATGCATAGGAGGTAGCCATTATATATTGGGAATAAACACTCCTCCCAATATACGTGAACACATCTCTATTGTTGAAGAAGAAATCCAACTTTACCTCAAAGCCATGCATGAATGGGATATTAATGATGAGGTAGGAAAATGGGTTCCAAATGTTGGTAACTCAATCGAAAGAGACGCAAAATCTTAGAAAAATGTATAGTTTTACAAGCACACATCTCATATAGGATAGGGACGAGGCAAAAGAGGAGGTTCTTCTCGAATTGGATGAGGCCATGCTTCAACTAAAGAACATTAAAGCCAAACTACTAGCCTCTTCTTCTAAAGATCGAGGACCCTAAAATGCAGCATATGTAGACCCTTAGATAAACACTAGTGCCAATCTCTATGTTATAAATTAGTTTGAAATTAATAAAATTTTTATTTTTTATCATAGCTTAGTAGATCCTATTAGCTATCATAAGAATAGGTAACATAGATACACTATAAAATTATTTGATACTTTTATTAATGTTTGTACTAAAAACTTGCATGAGACCATATGACTACACAACTTATTTCTTGTGGTTGGTCAATTTCCCAAGTGGCCAACCAACCAAAAACCTACAATGAGTATTTTAATATTTTATGTAATTAATAGAATCCATAATCTAAGTTACCCAAAAATACTTTATTTTAATTATTTTAATTTAATTTAAAACATAGCACCATTATAATGTTATAACTAGGTGGTTGTTGAAAATTTATTTTATCTTATTTTGTTTTGTTTCAATTATTTTGCCTAGGCCCTTCATAGTCTATTATGGAGGAGATGTTGCACTGATGCATTAAATTAAAATATCATAAAAGAACACAATGTTAGCTTAATTACAAAAGAAATAAATAGTAAAAGGTAATAGAAGTTATAATAAAAATTACAAGTAGAGAGAATTCAATTTGTTATATTACAATTTATTATTATTATTATTAATAAAGTTGTAAAGCGTTTTTTGGGGCAATTTTTTCATAAGATACATATCACATTAAAATAATAATAATAAAAATAATTAATATTTGCAAGTATGAATTTCATGTTTCCCTGAATGAGGTGAGAAGTGGCGAGGAAAGGGGTGGGGGAGGTAAAAACCTACTATCACCCCATGCAAAGGAGGAGAAAAATGTAGTTTCCACCCTCCCCCATGGGGTAACAATGTATAATAGGCATCATCCTACTATTCAAGTGAATTTAATAGGATAGTTATTGCATGAAGATGTCACAATGGGTTAAGTATTTTGGTCATGATTGTAGTTGGTGCTTCAAGGTGGCCTTCATGATAATTGCAAGTATTTTGGAGTTATTATAGGCATGGCTGAGGAAACTTTTCTCTTGATTTTATCATACATCCTATTGGTTATCTATTGGGTAAATTTTACCTTTGGCCTCCTTGCATGTTTGGGAATTTTCTTTATGTTTAGATTGTTTTTTTTTTTTTTTTTTATGGAAAAAAGGACTAAACCCTCTTAGCCTCACTCATCCTTCCCTCATGCTAGATAGTCTTTGCTTGGGTGAAGTAGTCACTTTCAGTGGTTACAGATTTATCTATGCTGGTTGGTTTTCCTCTTAAGTTTGTTGTTTTGGGCTTAAGCTTGAGGGGGGGTTCTCTGTGTGTGGTGAATTGTTCCTTCCCAGTCTACCTCATCTCACTCTTATTTTAGTTCCTTTTCTCATCCCTAGCTAGCATGTTATTAAGTGTCATTCCTCTCTCTAGTTAGTCTTTGTCTTATTCTTCCTATCTCTTTCCATTCATTCTCAAGGCCATTCCTCTACATTGTGTTATCATTAGAAAATCCCCCTCCCTTGGCTATACAATAGGAAATTAAGTATTTTGAGCAAGAAATGATCGAGGGAACCACTCAAACTTTGATATCCTTTCCATAAGCTCTAACTAGATCCTCAACACAGGAAATTCTAGAGGAAGGCAAAACCAATATTTGCACAATATTTATCTTTAATAGCACAATAAGTCAATACTCAGGCAAGTATTACTTAAAAGAAATGACATTAGTGATGAACTCTTCATTGTGAACAAAGGGACTAGCTCCCCTAGACAGTCTAGGGAAACCAATCCACGTTAATATCTCCACTTCATCTTGATTGTCTCCATGTGTATTGTTGCTATTTCTCACACTGCTTTACTACATGATGTTGGATGTTTTGTTTCTTTGGATAATATGCTCATATTAGCTAATATTGATATGTATATGGTTGAAAATCCACTGTTTTATAGATTTATTTGTTATTTTGTAAAATATGTTCAAGAGCATCAATTGACCACTGCTCTACAACTTTTTCTATGACCTAATTTCCATTATGGAAAGCCTAAATATATTAATATCCATGCATTATGTGCTCGGCATGTACTTTCTTTTATGATTAATAAAAAAAATCTAAACTTACAAAAAAAACATAATAAATTTCATACCTAATATAATTAATATCTCTATATATAGAATATGAAATATTCTAATAAAAGTATTTCTATCCATTAAAATGTGAAATATAAATAAAATATAAATTATATTTATAAATTGTTAATTCATCTTATTATGTTTAAATTCCATCAATAAAAATACCCCAAAAAAATTATAATAAATTCTTTTTCTAAGCTTTCTCTACATATATGATCAAATCTATGTTATAGATATTGCATTTAAGAATTAAATAAACAAACCTTTTCTCGGCCCTACCTAGCATTCTATTAAGTCTCTTCTCGCGAAGGTAGTACTCGAAAGAAAGCACGCTAGGGATTAAGAAATCACACTAGGGATTAAATATTCCTTAGAAAGGAGGGATTAAATATTGATTTTTTTTTCAAGACTTGGATGAATGCATGGAGTTGTTGTATTGTGAAGAAAGGGACTAGCTCCCCCAGACAATCCAGGGAAACCAATCCCATTGATATCTCAACTTCATCTTGATTGTCTCCACGTGTATCGATGTTTTGTCACCGCTTTACTATGTTATGTTTTGTTTCTTTACATACTATGCTTGTATAGGCTATTCTTGATATTTATATGGATGAAAAGTTATGGTTTTGTAGGTTTATTTGTTATTTTGTAAAATCTGTTCAGGAACATCAATGGACCAAAACTTTGCATCTTTTCCTATTCTCTGGTTTCCATTATGGGCCTAAGTAGACAGAGATCCATGCATTATGTGTTCCACGTGGACTTGCTTTTATGATTGATAAAAGGTTCTAGTTTTACAAAGAAAAAACCATGAATTTCATGTTTAATTTTTGTAATAACCCAATAAAATCTCTATAATATAGAAATATGTTGAAAATAATAATAATAATAATAATAATAATATAATAATAATAAACAAAATAATACACATAAATATGTTAGTTATATGTGTTGTGGGAGTATTAATAGAATTAGAAATAATATTTTTTTTTACATAAAAATGTGAAAAATATATAAAATATAACTTATATTTAAAATTGTAAATTCATTTTATTATTTTTAAGTTCAATTAGTAAACATTAAAATATTTAATAATTATAATATTCTTTTTTAGTGTTTTCTCTTTATATGCTATACATATTGCATTTAAAAATTAAATAAATAAAATTATACAATATGTTAAAGAAATATGCCATGTGTATATATATGTACTTATATGTATTGTGAGGGTTTTGATTGAATTAAAAAAAGAAGAAGAGTATTCTTGTATATAAAAATGTGAAATTTATATATAATGTCAATAGTATTATAAAGAAAAAAATAGATTCATCTTAACTCTAAATTTATCAAGCATCAAGAGAGACCAAATCTCTAGAGGTGCAAATGTTTTGACCCTTGATAGATTTGGAGTTAGGATAAATCTATGTTCGAACCTTGGTAGATTTGGGTTTAGGATAAATCTATGTTCGGACCTTGGTAGATTTGGAGTTAATATGTGGTACACGTATATTATTAGATGTAGGTGGATGTGGATGGTTGTAATCATCGTCAATGATTAACTTGAGGGGTATTTAATTCAAATAACTAACAAACTTATTGTAAGATGATGGATATCACACAAGAAGCACAAGACAAGTAGGAGTTAATATCTCCAACACCCTCCCTTACTGAGTACTTGTCTTAATTTATGATCTCTATTTGGATGAATCTTCATCAACATCTTTATCCATTTGAAAATCTCCTAGCTTGGGCTCTCCATTACAACCATCCATTTTGTGTTATTCTTCCACTTGATCCCTTGAAGATACGTGACTTTAGATCGTCAATTATTTTTTTGTAATGATTGAATTGCTAATCATTCTATTGATGTGCTTCACTTTGTCAAAATACATAGCCCACCATTGTACTCACTAGTGATCTAGGAAAGCAATCTAGATATTGAATGTACCAAGATTCAATCTTACAACATTACCTTCATACAAATTTATCATTATTTATTTTACACAAGCATGAAAAGAACACCAAGATCACAAATATGAACCCATTGTAAATGTTATAGACACAACCAGTGGTAGTGTTCTTGCAACACCATGTTCCCCAAGAAAAACAATCTCTTTGGCCATGTCCTCTATTGAGCATGCTATAAAGCTCAATCACAACATCAAAATAATATGCAAAAACTACAAATCAATAAATCTTGAAAATGAGGAACATCTAATTCTTTAATTAAATGCCATAACCCAAGACATGGTATTTGGATTTCATTGTTTTACAATGAAACATGTTTGGAAATTGTAGAGTCCGAAGATTGTCCTACCATGACATCCTTTTTGCCTAATGATCCTCTCTTTTTCCTATATATTTACCACCTAAATAAATCCATATCTACCAGGTTTTGATGAAGGTATGAAATAATATGTCTTCTTGTTCATATTTAACTTTATACCCTATTGTTTTGTTAAAGTTGCAATTGGCTACTGAATCATCCTGTTTCCGCAGCTAATCCAGGTTTCTGTAGCTGTGTCCATTGTTCACAAGGTTCCATAATTCCAGGTCAGCAACAAAGGGTGTAGATGGATAGAGGATGGTTCCCTCGTGGATACCTTCCTATCCCCTTGAAACTGTTTTCTAAGAGAAGTGCATGAGATCACGATCAAACTCCAAGTCAACCATCAGATTAACGAAGAACAGAACCCGAGAACGATTGAAACCTTATCGTTTTGCTTTTGGAATAGCAAAACGATGGTTTAGCGATATAGGTTTAGATAGGATAGAGATATTAGGATTGAATTATTCATACAATTATGCCAAGAGACTTGTTATAAAACTTATGGCCACACTGTTATTTCGATGCGTGCCAAATGATGTAATTGTGAACAGTTTGTGAATTCCGTGTGAATAGAATTGGTTTTTGTGTGCAAGCGTCGTGTTGATTGAAATCTCTGAACTGCTATGTGGAGGGCCCCTATAAAAAGTGGTAGGTTTTAATCAATTACAATATGATTTCCTTTAATTCTTCAATTGCTCTGTTTTGTGTGACAATGCAGCATAATGATCTCGGCAACGAATTGTTATTTGCATAAGAACTTTAATTTGCTTTATATCTAGTTTAGACTATTATCTAATTTGATTTATACTTGGTACAACATGGTCCTTTCCTTTTCTTATTATCTAGCATAATTGAAGTGTGTTAAATTCATAATATAGATGTTGCTTGGGTTATCTCGTTTGAGCGAAAATTGAATAAGTAAAAGAGTGAGAAGTTCTCTCCTAAACAATTGAGTTCAAACAATATTTCTTCATAACTGATAGAATAAGTTTCTTTTTGCACTTAGAGAATTAGGAGCTGCAACATAGAGATTCAAGATCAAAAGTCCCAAAACAATCTAATACAAGTAGAACCACTCTCACATCATCTACAAACTAATTGGATAGAAATTAATTCCTAGGAAACTTAACCAACATCCCTAAGAATTACGACACTAATATAATTGATAAACACCACCTCCATATTAAGTTTAGATCTTAACAAATGCATAAATACCTAATGAATAAATTCCAAGCACATATTGTGCACCTGTACTTCATCAGTCTACACACCTTGGTTGACAATTTATGATTGACAATTCAAGGACATTGAATTGCCAAACATTTTTGCGTCGTTGCTGGGGAAGTACAATTAGAAGATTAAAAAAAACCATCATTAATCTAAAATATGACATGTGTAGGGATAGAGACTCTAGGGGTAGATTTGTAGGATGAGGAAGAAGTTTAATTCCCACAAATCCACTCACTTCACCACGATATTGAGATTCCACACCACCTACTCAAACCTGAATTCCATTTAGAGGTTGACAAAGACTTCTTGAAGTCTCAAGATCAGAAATTCAATCTAGAACTTCCCCTACTTCTTATACTGAAGCTGTAATTGAAGAAAATCCTACATCTCCAACTACAGGAGTAATCTTTCTATCCCCCACTGGTGAACAAATTTTGGGAGAAGAATTAGAAATTCGTAGTGGAGAAGAGGAATTGGAAACTTATTTTGAGCAACCATTAATAGAGGAACCAAAAAGATTAGAAGAACACTATATTAGCTCTGAAGAATCTATGATAGCTGAAGAAGGGGAAGGAGAAGTACACAATGTCCATGGAGAAGAAGATAGGATTGGAGGAAGAGGAAGAGGAAGAGGTAGAAGTAGAGGGGGGGTAGAGGTAGAGGAAATCAAGATCCTTCAGGATTCCCTATTATCAATCAAGATACAACCCTCACAATGAAAAATATATCACCCTTGATTCTTCCTAATTTCCACGGGAAAAGAAACGAAGATCCAAAAACATTTCTCTTCGAATTTGAAGTATTATGTAGATCATATGACTATCTACATGATGCTCAAAAGTTAAAATTGTTCCCTGCCACATTAAAAGACTCAGCATTAAAATGGTTCATGAGTCTAAGAGTGCATTCTATAACCACATGGGGGAAAATGAAAGAGGTTTTCTTAGGCAAATACAGAGATTGTTGCATGCCTAGTAACCTTAAATATGAAGTCTTCAAAATGACACAAAAAGAAGATGAAAATCTTGAAGACTTGTAGAAAGGTTTGTTTATAATGTTAAAAGAGAAAAAATTGATAATTTGGATGAAGAAACCTTAAAATCTCTTTTACCTAGAGTCGTTAAAGATGAATGGATAGATCTCCTTAACCTAACTAGAAAACTAGATATTTCCCAACTACCATTTGCAAATATTCGTTATTTATGTGTACATATCTCAAGGGGTAAAGCGTGAGTTGGAAAGAGTCTTAGAGACCCTCTCTTGTTGAGAATAAACAAGTCTGTAGCTAGGACAGTTAGCAGGGTAGAAATAGGAAATTTGTTTGACACCTTCAAAACAAATATTTTAGGAAGCCTAAGAGAACATATAGACACCCTTAAAATAAAAAACAAGCAAAATTATGAAAATGTTGCATTATCTATCTTCTATCCCAAATATCGGAATAAAAATGCTCTAAGAAAGTGTCCTTTAGACTCAAAAGCCATAGAAACCTATGTCATATGTGCAAATAATCATGATACAAAGGAATGTCCATCCTTACCAGGTCATAAGGCTGTATTCAATGATGAAGGAATCTCAAAACCAGGAGACCCTCTCTACTTTATAGCCAAAAGACCATGGAAAAACACCCAACCAAATCAATCACAAGGATTTAAACCACAACAATTTTTCTAGTCTTCACAAAGTATTTGGAATCTAGCATGGCAGCCTTGGGCTCTACCACAATCACAACCTTGGAATCAAGGATGGAAAAATCCTTATGGAGCCTATGCTCAATATCAACAATACTCGCCATCCTACATTCCACCACAATTCTTACCCCTGTCTAATCAAATTCCTCAAGCTAATCAATTGCCACAAGTCCCAGTTCAGAATCCAAACCTGCAACTTTCCCTACCATTTCCACAAAAACCAAATCAGCTACCCTCTCAAACACTTCCAAATCCTAATAATAAAATACTACAAAAACCAGTGTACAACATGGAGGGTCAGAATCCTCAAAATTATGTAATAACCCCACTAGACCTAAACAATGTTCAATTAAGGTCTGGAAGAGTATTACCAAAAAACCCTCATGTTGTCATTCAAAAAACAAAATTTGATCTTCAAAAACATAAAAATCAATTAGAAGAAGGAGAGACTTCTCTCCCCCAAAAAGAAAATAAGCAAACATAAGAAATTCCAATAGATGCTCCTATCATAGAACAACCCTTGATATCAGTTAAGCCACCCTTCCCAGAGAGGTTGAAAATCGGTGAAGGAGTAGAGAAACAAGTTATCTTGCGTGATTACAATATGATGGATGAATTTAGAAATGTTTGTATTAAGATTCCTTTATTACAAGCCATAAAAGAGATACCAATTTTTGCAAAAACAATTAAGGTATTAAGTACACAACGATCAGGGAGAAGAAGAAAGATATAAAAATAATTCAATTAGTTGGAAAAATTGCAAAGATTATGATGGGCAAAACAACAATTCAAAAATATTTAGACCCAGGTGTTAGGGCTTGGATCTAACTCAGGCTGAAGGAAGGCAGGTCTAGGGTAACATCAAACCACACTTAACATGGTCGCTAGCCCTACCAGGTCGAGAGAGGGCTCTCTCCTTATCAATCTCAATTAGGATATTGGCAATTAGGGCTTGAGATGACTGAATTTAATGTAGATTTTAGGATAGGTATAGTAGCTCAAGGTTTCTGGTTTAATTTTTTAGGTTTTGGTTGCTGGATCAATTGGAGAAGGTAGATTGGGTCCAAGAAATCAACTCAGGGATATAATCATGTTCTGCGGGGCAAGGTAGACAAGGGTTTATGTACTAGAAATGGATTAAGATGGTAGATTAATACAACTAAGGAGTTGAGGAGGGCATAAAGAAACTATGGATCCTCTTCAGACAGTTGAAAACATTGAAAACCAAATGCATTCCCAAGACAAAGCACAATAGTGTATTTTGTCCATTCACCTTGATTCGTTTAGTTTTAGAAGAGAAAGATGGATTTGGATACATATAAAACATAAGAAAAACTTATTACAAAGAAGAAACAATACATAAACTCACTGTCACAAGAATCCCACAAAATAGCTATGAAACCTAGTTTTATTCCTTGCCAAACTGCTGATACCAATCGTTGTGAAACCTGGTTTTATTCCTTGCCAAACTGTTGATACAAATGTTCAATGAGTGCCACCACTTCTACCAAAGTCCAAATTTTACAAATGATTGAGAAAAGACATCATATAGACCTCAAAACCATCTGAGCTATCCATCAGGGGTCGAATCCATGAGTCAAGGAACTGTTTCAACAACATCTAAACTAGGAACAAGAAAATAGGCAATGGAACAGCTTGCCTCTAAAACTAAGGAAACTAATACATTTAGTTTAAAATCACCTTTGCTTTGATGTATCTACCCCATCAAGTGTTTTACATCAACATTTACATCATGTTACATCATTTACCATGCAAAAATTACCGAGACAAGAAGAAGAAGTCAACTGCTGACGAAACTAGGTGAAATTTGACTTTTAGGCAAAATTGACAAAAATTTGCCTGATGCGCAGTGCCGCTTCAAGGCTACTTTTGGAGGCCTTCCACTCATCCTAATTAGGACCAAGATAGCTTGTTGGAAAGCCTCGCCTATCTGGTTTCTAGAACATTTTGAATTTTCTGATTTGGAGGTCATTTTCCCCCTCAAAAGTGGATTCTCCCAAGACTGGTTCTTGTGTGTCCAAAAAGTGGTAGAGAGGGCAATTTTTGGGTGTTTTTTTCCTTTTTGGTGGCCCAAATCTTCTCCAAAATTGATGAAACTTTCTGGGTTTGGTTCTTCTTCTTTTTATTTTTTTATTTTTTTATGCTAAATCCAAATCTATAAGCCATTTGTCAAGAGGATGGACCAATTCAATGTGCAGTGCTGGTGGTGTTGCGCATCAGCCAGAATTTTCTGTGTTTCTAATTCAAAAATTGGAAAATGACAAAATTGTCTCAAAATTTTCCCAATTTTGTCTCAGAGCTGCATCATGGGTTACTTTGTTGGGCTAAAGTCACATCAGCCAAAATGTTGAGCTTTTCATCCTTCTTTTTTCCTTTTAAGGCCCTCCTTAATCTTACCTTAAGGTGCTTGATCCTCTTGTTGCATACTCTATTTCGGGTCAAATAATGATGTTCCATATGCCTTAGCATCTTGTTGTCTCTATTTGCTTTCTTCAGAAGGCCTCAAGGTGGATATTTACCCTTTCAAGCCATCTCTCTCTATCATGCTCCACTTCTTGTTCAATAGGAGTCAAGGGAACCAGATGCTCTTTGTTTCTTTGTCGTTGAATTTTTAGCATCTCTAACTCCATTTGGCTTTGTTTACCCTCTAACTTCTTATTCTCCTACTCTAGGTAATTGATAATATATCTAGCTCTAGCCAACTTATCATTTGACATGTGAATATGAGCCTCTTTCTCTTTCAAAAGCATGATTTGATCTAACAATGGGCTTTCAAGATCAATTACCTTAGTGCGATGAGGTGGCACATCATCATCATGCTCCTTAAGCTGAAACTCCCTCTCAACATCATCATCAAGCTTTTCTCCTGGGACCTTTCCTTTCCCTTTGTCTACCTGCTGCAAATTCCTTTACCTAGAGCTGTCACTTAGGGTGTCCTCCTCAAAATCAGGGTCACTGTCTCTTTCCATGCTTGTCTCTATGGGATGATGTGGTGATGATATGGTGAATGGTGGATAATAGATGGGGGAAAAAGATGAGTATGAAGAGATTTGTGAAAGGAACAATAGTGATGAGGTGAGGTAGGGGAGTGAGAGGGATGGATAGAGCACCTAGGGTTTTGAGTATGAGCTTAGGGTTTCATAAGGGGATTAGTTTCTTAGGGAAAATAGGGAAAGGGAAAATAGGTTAGGGAAAATGGGATCAAGAGGTAGATTTAGGGAAAATGATAATGGGAAAATGAAGACAAGTGACAAAAGCTAGAAATGGTGAGAAATTTGGTAGGAGACAACTAGGGTTTTGAGTTTTAATATTCTAAAACCACAATTATAGCATGAAAACCCTATGTGAGATCGAAAGTGAGGTTACTTACTTGATTGGAAGAGAAATGCAGAAATGATGGTGATTAGAGGTGAAGTTTGAGGGTTTTGGAGTGTTCCTGGCCAATGCACAGCACCTGCTCGCCATTGCGCAATGCCCCTCTGATGCATAGCGCTAGTGTAAATTAAAACAAGAGAAAATTGCCTGATGCGCATCGCCCCTCTGATGCACAACACTGAGCTCCCAATGCGTAGCAACATTTTTCAGACCCATTTTGGATGCCTTCCCAGTGCAAAAATTGGGGGTGTGATAGTTTGTTTGAAATATTGTTGAGTCTACCTTCCAAAACATCTTGAATTTTTCAATTTGAAGCTCATTTTCCCTGTGAAAAGTCAAATCTCCCAAGACTGGTCAAAATGTGCAGAATGAGACTGCCTGAATGCAGAGTGCTGTGGCAGTCAACGTTTGAAGGTCTTCCTCAACTCCAAATTGAGCTCATGATAGCTCATTGGAAATCTCTCTCTATCTAGATATCATTTAAATCATCACAAAAGTCGTTTGAACATCCCAACTAGGTGAAATATTTATTTTCCCAAGGTCGCTCCAGAAGTGCATCAATCCTCCTGAGGCCAATGATGTTTTCGACATTTCTCCCAAACCATGAAACCTATGTAAAAACTGATTTTTTTTTTTTAATTCTTGGGTCAATTATGGACAAAAACCTCTCTCACTTTTGTCAAATTCATCTTCTCTTTCTCCGAAACATCATTTGAATAAAACCTATCCTAATGTGTGGAACAAGGGATTTGTGGAAATGAAGGGAAACGAAGGGGATAAGGGGATTCTAAATTCTTGAGAAAATTTTAGAAAGTAGGGAGGAATGTTAGGAATCAATAGAAAGTGGAATTTCAAAGATTGAGTGAGGGGAAGGGGTCCAAAAGGGCAAAACACATGCCTAGCCTAAAAAATTGTCAAATTGTAGCAATAAACTAGGGTTTGTGGGAAAATGATGAATTTGAGGGATATGAGTGATGAGAAGCATTTAAGAAGGTATATTAGGGATAGGGGAAGGTGTATGAACATCATGACACAAGTTTTGTTGATCATTTTGCCATCCAAGAAAAATTACCTTCAAAACCATAGGAGAGGGAAAAGGGCCTTACCCAAGTACAACTGAAGTGCGAACAAGGTGTCAAATGGCCCATTGGAACCTGAAATGATGATGAAAACTCTTTGAATGATGGTACACTAAGCTGAATGGTGACATGGACCAATATTTGGAAGGCTTTGGAAGGAGTGAAAACAACCCTAGACCTAATACCTAGTGACCAAATTTTACTTGAAGACTCATTGAAATGTCAAAATTTGACTTTGACACCCTGTGACCACTTTGTAAGAGCATGTTTGATCACTAGTGGAAGGCTTCAAAGACTGACACTAACACCAGGAAGCCCCATTGTAAAAATTCACATCAATGGAACTAAAATACCAAACACACTAATTGATCTAGAAGCAGCCATAAACAGAATGAGAAAACAAGTTATGGATACACTTAGGCTTCCTAACCTTCAATACACACCAACCTTATTGCAATTAGTAGATAGATATGTTATTAAACCAGATGGTGTGTTAGAAGATGTTTGTGTATCTTTAGATTCTTGGGAATATCTTGTTGATTTCATGGTCTTAACACCCAAGAATAATCTAGGAGGACATCCATTAATTCTAGGAAGGCCTTCGTTGGTTACAGTTGATGCTTTTATCTGCTATATATCAAGCGATATGTTTATCTCAGATGGAAACTCTACAAATAAATTTACATTATACCCCCCTGCAAGAACAATAATAGATACATAAATTGAACAATGGATAGAAGGTAGAGAAGATATACAACCTATTTTTGTCACTGAACAAGTGAAAGAGGAAGAACAACTTTTAAATTTACTAGAAAATAATGATTCTTCCTCACATTATGAGTGCAATCGAAATGAATATCTCTCATATAAACAAGTATCATTTTTTTCCATAGAAAAATTTGGGAATTCCTCAATAGAAATCTTTCCAGGAAAAAACTTGAATGTTAATGAAAACATGGAAGACATGCAAAAGAAAGAATTGATAGAATTTTTACAAAAACATTCTTCTGTTTTTGCATGGGAATACACTGACATGAGAGGGATTGATCCTAAAACTTGCATACATCATATCTACATTGAACAAAATGCAAGACCAATTAGACAACCTCAACGGAGAATGAACCCAAATCTAAAAGAAATTGTTAAGGAAGAATTGCAGAAGTTATTAAATGTAAATTCCATCTATCCAATATTTGACAGTCAGTGGGTTTCACTCCTAGTAATCGTCCCTAAAAAGAATGGAAAATGGAGGGTATGCATCAATTACAAGGAATTAAACAAAGCAACATTAAAATACCACTTTCCATTACCTTTCATAGACCAGGTGTTTAGTCAATTTAATATCCTAAATTGGTTGCATAAATTATCAACCGAGGTTTGTAAGCTGATGATGTGTGGTGCACTATAAGTTTTTAGTTAACCTTTTTCTTACTTATTTGTTTTGTATTTTATGTTTCTTTTGGGGGGGTTTTGTTCTTTGATTTCTAAGAATGTACAACCTGAAACTATGAGAACATTTAAGTGAATCTAATGAATTTTAAAAGAAATGAAATGTTCCTAAGTTAATCTAATTTCCTAAAAATGGACCAAGAACTGTTGGCTAGTTAGAACCTAATAAAAAATAGAGCATCTATCTTATCTTATCATTAGTCCTAATCCATGGATCTAATTCCTAAACCAAGAATGAAATTGACGCAGAAGGTAACCCAGTAATTGCATTCATTAAACATTCAACCATTCAATTTTGGAATATGATTAAACCAATCTCCTTGAAAAAATTATTGGGAATATCAGTGATGCAACTAAGTGAGGATTTGAAAGCAAAAAGGTAAAAGCATGTAAAACTAACTATAAACAACTAATGTATTTTTTACTTTCACCAACATTCAAATGTGAAGCATTACCCTCTTGAACTGTTGTGCAAGAAATCAATTATACCTTAGTTCCTAAGTTCCTAGGAAAATAACAATGTATTGAGTAAATTCAAACAATGTATGAATTAGACATTTCACCATTTAGTTTAGGATCATCATCATCTTGAAATGGCTTCTCAAAACATCCATTAACACAGTTAATTAACAATTCTATTTTAAGAAAAGGAATGACAAAATAGTAAGAAAACTAAGCAACTTTGTATTCTTATTACTTCAATCTTAATTCAGTTTGGAAACAGAGTCATTTTTCTCCACGAAATATCTTATAAGAACAAGGCTGCATAGTTGTGATTTATCATTATGCTATTGGTTAAAAACTGAAATGAAATATCACCCTAATTTAGAAAACAAATTTTCTGAAAATAGAGTAATGGAAATTGAACTAAAAACAACAAATAAAAAACCTCCTTTAGTGCAGGGGCCCTCTGCAACTAACATGGTTGGAATGCTACCTAGTTAAGGATGCACTTTAAATGATTACTAGCAACACGAAATTTGTATTATGAAAAAAACAAAGTCTGAATACAGAGTATCAGCAAAAAGCCTAAACTTATCACTTAATTCCTTCTAACTTTTACCTTCCTCTCGGTTCCATGCAATCGATATTTAAAGGAAAATAACATAACTGTTTATGAGATAAACTTGCTACAGGTGGCTAATTCAAATTAAATTTAACATGACGGTTTATGAGATAAACTTGCTATAGGTGGCTAATTCGAATTGCAATAGGATTGTGTAAACTTTTGATTAGCTACAGGTGGTTAATTCGAATTAGATTTGCAACAGAACTGTTAGACTCTTGATTAGCTATGAAATAGCAAATAAAGAGTCCTACTACTTTCAGATAACATACTTTGACTCCATTTTTAACCATGACCTTAGGCTTGCTTTTCCATCAATCTGGATTGAGTGAATAGGATAGAATCCATGTGTAGATGATTCTAGAAATGCCCATGTGGCCCAATTCTTCATTTGATGCCTGGAACCTACCAGACCATGAGAGTAGCTACGGAATCCACAGTTAGCTGCAGAATAGGCTGTGTTGTGTAGCTAATTTGAAAAAATATATTCAAATAGCAAGAACATGAAAATATAATATGGCGATCATTTTAATGCTTTCCTGAAGACAAAACCTAGCATTTATCATGAGTTGGGTATGTAATCTTATGAGAAAGTGAGGGAAAAAAGTGAGAAAAAATGTCAAGGAGAGGGTAATTCTAAGGTTCAACATACCCCCACTACAAAATCATTGCATGTCCTCATGCAATTTGCCAAAAATGTGAGTTCCTCCTCCCTACTGCATTTGCTTAGACACCTTTGCTAATACATCCAATTTCCTTCTTTTGTTCTTCTTTGAAGTGACTGTCATTCTGGGATTTCTCATAAGAAGCTTGTACTTAAGGCTAATGACCGATTTTTTCAAAATCTTATTCTTTCTTTTCAATTTCCTAGTTTTCTTATACCACAGTCCTAGATGCAGAATCGTATTATCGTGAATTGCCTTGTCTAATTTATTTTTCTCCTTCAAGGTCTCATTCCCCTATTTGATATGTCTGTTCAATATCTTTAATTCATATATTTCCTATTTGAGAGCATCAATTAGAGGTTCTTGTGGATTGATAGAAGGTTTTGGGTTCATTGAGAAACTTCTCTTCTCCAGTGATTCTATATAGTCATATATTTGTTGTTGCACTGGGTTTATGCTTGGAGATCTTCTGTTTGGACTACCTTCAAAATGATGAATAGGAGAATTTTGAGGACTATGCGTAGAAGAGATGTTAACAGGAGATGGTTCTGGGGTTTCCTCGTCTAAATTTATAAACTTTGTCCCTTTTGATGATGTTTTCTTTACCAAACCTCAGAGTCTAGAGCTCCTTCTAAGTTGTGGAGGACTTACATTCTCCTCATTTGTGACCTTTTTCTCCTTTCTTATCTTCCCTCTTGCCTTGATTCACTTCCTGATTTCTGTCAGTTCTTTAGAGATTAACTTTTCATCATCTTTTTGCAATGAAGACTATAGTCTATTTTCAATAGTTATACTAGTCTTCTTTCTTCTACTTCTTCTGAAATTATCTTCTTTAGGTGACTCTCCTTCTTCTTGGAAATGGTTTCTAATAAGGAAATTCTCCTAGGTATCTCCTATGCCTTTTCAATGAAACTCAATCAATATCTTTATTAGCCCATGATGATACATGGTTATATCTATGAACTGTATTCTCTTTTGCACATTTGAGGCCATCCTTCTTAAACTATTTAGTAGGAAGAAAGGAAGATTGATTTCTCCATTTTCTAACAAATTCATCAGTAAACAGATATGGTAGACGTACATGCAACCAAAACTCCCCTCACAAGTTATAATTTTTTGTAAAACCAAGAGCATGTTCCTCCATTTACTTTTAAGAGTTGAAATGAGAATACCTTTTCTAAAAATAGAGACATCCATACATGGGTATTTGAGTATTCCTTTCCATGATTCATTGTGGAACTCCATGTTCTTGAACCATCTTTCACCATGCCTTGGAAGTTCTATAGCCTTGGTCATGAATGACTCAATCACTGCAAACTTGATATCTCCAATTTCTACCTTTGTGCCATCAAAAGATCGAGCAAAGGATTATGTAATCTCCTTATGAAAACTATCAAATTTCTCGATGAATTTAAGCCATCCAGCTTTTTGCAACATTTCTTTGAGATGTGGGTATCCTTCCATGTACTTTTCTCCTACCAGTTCTGATCTGACAATTAGCCCCATGCCTTCTACGACGCAGAGTTCTCAACCTTCAGAATTACCCTTCCTGGTTTTATGAAATGAATTGTCTACAAATATGGTGAAAGGAATTGTGGGTTTGTATGAAATAAATAGATGGTAGAGGTTCTAGAGAAATGTAGATAAGTATGTCATGTCGTATTCATGACCGTTAATAATCAACGAGGGAGTTAATTATGGACTGTCATGTGAGAAAATATGGAGGATGTGGCGGATATGTAGTATGATGGAGATTGAAATCAAATCAAATGATGACTCGTCAAGAAAACATTTGAATATCCATATTATATATGTTTTATGTTTTAACCTTGCTATTTAAAAAAAAAATTGCACTTTACCTTTTAGAACTTAACCTTTTCGTTTGTTGTTTTCTTTGGTGTTGATCCGTAGGTACCCTTTTAGCATATTGGTCTTCAAAACAAGATTCTTCAATTTACTACAATCATCATTTGTTTGTAAGCTGTATAATTATGCCAGAGTTGCTAAATGAGATATGGCTACAGAATCAAATTAGCTGCAGAATGGAATCAGCTACGGAACATGATAAAAAAATGAAGCATGGCTATGGAACATGAATGTGAAATGAAATGGAAATGGAATATGACAGTGAAATGGAATGAAAGTGGAGTGAGATGGAATGAAACTGTAAAATAAAATGAATTTACAGATTATGAACTGCAAATGAATGTAGCTTTATGTCACTACTTATTACATAAAGGAAATGGAAAGAATAGGATGTCAGAAATATTTGATTTTCACCTTGTATTTTCTGTATAAGTATGCCAGTTAATGATTGGTTTTCATACTTATTCATTTTGTTTTTTTTTTTTTATTTTTTTTTTTTTTTTATATATATATATATATATATATTATATATATATCTATATATATACAGGAAAAATAAAAGCTAAGTAAGTGGAGAAGAAGAATTATTCTTCACCAACTTCATTTCAGTGTTATCTTGGAAAATCTTGATAAAATCCTCTCTTGAATTGGCTTATGATATATCTTCAACCAATGACCATTCACAAGAAGAGGTACCATTCTTTCATCTATTATCCTTATTCTCACTGCTCCATTATTAAATACTTCTTCAATCTCATATGGCCCAAGCCAATGAGTCTAAAACTTTCCTTGACAACCTTTGAATTTTGAATCGAACAAAAGTGCCCAATCCCCTACTTGAAACTTCTTTTGTTGGCATTATGATACAGGTGTTGTCCTTGATGGCAACTCACTTAGAGGTATGATACAGGTGTTGTCCTTGGTGGTAACTCATTCAGAGGACAGATCTTAGTACAGCAGGTCAAGAGAGATATATATGCAAGTTAACCTTGATGAAAGTGCGTATACACGCGGGTGAGAAGAACAAAAGGCACGTATATGTACACATGCAAGTTTACAGAAGGAAAGGCGCATACATGTCGGAAAACTAAGTTTTGGTCCGTGGTATTTGGTCCATGGTATTGATCCTTGGTATTTGGTCTGAAGTGTTGGGTCCAAGGTATTGGTTCTACATGGTTTTGGACCATGGTATTGAGAGAAGCCTAAACCTATATAAGGAGAAGATCATTAGGCCGAAGGGATGCAAGTGTGTGTTGAATATTTGATGAAGTGTGAGATCTAGTATACTGGTTATGGGTTTGTGATGCTTGGCTTGATCTGAATCAAGGAGGCTCCTATGCGGTTGATAAAGCTGGAAATTGCAACGAAGGTATAAGTAATTATCTTTAGATCTGTACGCGGGTTCTCTCTAGTGAAAGGGCGTATACACGCAGGTTTGACACAGTCAAGTAGTGTATACAGTGTGAGATTTGATGTTTTAGGTTGTTTTTGGTTCTAAGTGGTTATTGCAGAGTTCTGGTCTCTGGTCTGTGTTCTGGTAACTGTGTTTTGATGACAAGATTTCAGTGATTCAGTATTGGGTGATTCAGATTGATGATGCAGGTGTAGTTGATGATTGTATTGTAGTGGTGATTTCTTTGTGTCTATGGATCCAGTCTGAAAATTTATGAAATGTAGTCCCTGGAGGATGAGAGAAGATTGTAGGCTGGTGCCTACGTACTAGTAAATGGATCAGCTAGTACAAGAGCTAAGGGGGTTGTAGCTCCCTTCCGGGAGTCTGGAGAACGAGAGAAGGTTGTAGCCTTCTACAGGTAGAAGCCTGTGTACTGGTATAAGACTGTACCAGTACAATTGTAAAAAGAAGTTTCTTATTAAAGAAATACAGAGACAAATTTTAGCAGGTGGTTTTCACCCACATTGGGTTTCCACCTTATATCATGGTGTTCATGTGTGCTCTTTATGTGTGATGAGCTATTCTATTTTTACTGCACCTGTTTACTATTAATATGGTTAATGATGTTCTAAGGCACTCATTGAAGATCAACTAACTGAATCATAAGGTTATTGGATATACGCTACTTGCATTAAACACAATTGCATATATACGCAGGTAACCTTAACTGACGTAGCGTATATGAATCTGAGTATGAAAATGAAAATATTATTGATTTGCTAATACTGATTCACCCCCCCCCTCTCAGTATTATTTCCAACAGTTGGTATCAGAGCAGGTCCTTTGGTAGAATATTGATTGCTTGAAGGAGATTCATAGAACAATGGGAAAGAAAGTGCGTCAAAAGAAGAAGACAGCTCAAAGGAACAATGACAGCCTACCGTTGAGTGGAAGCAAGTATTCAGATCCTGAATCACCTCAGACTAAAGATGAACAAGCAAATGAAGCATCAGATAAAATCATATATCACCAAGATCTACCTAGCAAAAGGGAGAGTGCCCTCAAAGAAGAAATTGTCAACATAAAAGCTCAGCTGGAATGTGCCTTCAGAGTTCGTCAAATGTTGCAGGAGATGAATGAAGAATAAGAAAAGGAGATTCTCAAACTAAGGCAACAAGTGGAAGAAGGAAGAAAGTCTGAAGAAATTTTGAAGAACCAATGTCTAGAAAAGGAAGATCAACATTAGGTTAAGGTAAATATCTTAAAAAGCAAATTAGAAGAAAAGGGTAAACTGTTACGATTTCAAGACAGTACTAAGATTTTGGATGACATTCTTAGTAGTCAAAGGTCGCCTGCTATCAAAACTAGTCTTGGTTTTTATGAATCTGTTGAAGGTGAATCTAAAGCACAAGGTGAGGTAAGGAACTCTAATGAGAAATCTAAAATGATCAACAAGGAGATGAGAAGACAATCCCATCAACAGCCAAGGAAAGAAATTCCTCAAAGAATATCTTTTGCTACTAATTGTGGAAGTGATAGACAATTATTTCCTCCAATGAATAATGTTGAATGTTATGTATGTCATAATTTTGGACATGTTGTAGCCAGATGCAGAAGTATAATGGTTCAAGATTGTCACACAAAAAGATCATCACGTTCAAGGTAATTTAAGGGATATTTTTTTGCTTGCAATATGTTTGGTCACAAAGCCATTGACTATTTTAGGAGGAATATGAAACATGTAAGATGTTATGCATGTAAAAAACTTGGACACATAGCAAAGGAATGTAGGAGAATATTTTGGGCACCATACCAAAAGGAGAAAACATCATCATAGTTGAAGATATGGAAGAAAAAGGAAGTACAGCCAGAAAGATGTGGCATAGCAGAATACACAAACATGACAGACTCAGAGGAAGTTGAAAGTGTGGAACATCAGTGTTATAAATATCATACGCATGTATAATGAAGACAAATCACATATATACGTGAGTTAGACGCTGCACAATCGCGTATATGTTGAAAAGTAGCAATATGATATGGTTCGATCTCTATTTGATGATGGCATGGCACAGGCTCAAGGGGAGCATATACTTCAAATAATGCATTATTGGCACTATGGTTAGAATTATTTGGTGATGATGCTTATGTGGCTAAATGATACATTTTGCTGATTGATCAAAAGAATGGTATTGCAGGTTACAGGACTGGATGTTGATGCTTATGGCGCAGATCATATATGATGTATGACAATGGCTAATAACTATCATGGTCTTGAATAGATTGCTAGTCTTTGTTATAAAGACCTTACATGTGCTCAGGGGTAGCATGGACGGATTGGTACATCTTGACATGTACAAAGGGGGAGCTCAATCAGAAACTTCAGCATGTACTCAGGGGGAGCATGGACAGTAGAATGTATATCAAAGAAGAAAATATCTTGGTCCGCCCTTTGCCCTTGATGTCAAAGGGGGAGAGTGACTTGGTGTGGTGATTGCCATCAAGTCCAAAGGGGGAGATTATTGGCATTATGATACAGGTGTTGTCCTTGATGGCAACTCACTCAGAGGTATGATACAGGTGTTGTCCTTGGTGGCAACTCATTCAGAGGACAGATCTTAGTACAATAGGTCAAGAGAGAGATATGCATAGGTTAACCTTGATGAAAGTGTGTATACACGTGGGTGAGAAGAACAAAAGGTGTGTATACTTACACACGCAGGTTTACAGAAGGAAAGGCATGTACATGTCGGAAAACTAAGTTTTGGTTCGTGGTATTTGGTCCATGGTATTGGTCCTTGCTATTTGGTCTGAAGTGTTGGGTCCAAGGTATTGGTTCTACATGTTTTTGGACCATGTTATTGAGAGAAGCCTAAACCTATATAAGGAGAAGATCATTAGGCCAAAGGGATGCAAGTGTGTGTTGAATATTTGATTAAGTGTGAGATCTAGTATACTGGTTATGGGTTTGTGATGCTTGGCTCGATCTGAATCAAGGAGGCTCCTATGCGGATGATAAAGTTGGAAATTGCAACGAAGGTATAAGTAATTATCTTTAGATCTATATGCGGGTTCTCTCTGGTGAAAGGGCGTATACACGTAGGTTTGACACAATCAAGTAGCATATACAGTGTTAGATTTGATGTTTCAGGTTGTTGTTGGTTCTAAGTGGTTATTGCGGAGTTCTGATCTCTAGTCTGTGTTCTGGTAACTGTGTTTTGATGATAGGATTTCAGTGATTCAGTATTGGGTGATTCAGATTGATGATGCAGGTATAGTTGACTATTGTATTGTAGTGGTGATTGCTTTGTGTCTATGGATCCAGTCTGAAAATTTATGAAATGTGGTCCTTGGAGGATGAGAGAAGATTGTAGGCCGGCACCTACGTACCAGTAAATGGATTAGCTAGTACAAGAGCTAAGAGGGTTGTAGCTCCCCTCTAGGAGTATGGAGAACGAGAGAAGGTTGTAGCCTTCTGCAAGTAGAAGCCTGCGTACTGGTATAAGACTGCACCAGTACAATTGTAAAAAGAAGTTTCTTATTAAAAAAATATAGAGACAAATTGCAGCAGGTGGTTTTCACCCACATTGGGTTTCCACCTTATATCATGGTGTTCAAGTGTGCTCTTTATGTGTGATGATCTATTTTGTTCTTACTGCACCTGTCTACTGTTAATATGGTTAATGATGTTCTAAGGCACTCATTGAAGATCAACTAACTGAATCATAAGGTTATTGGATATACGCTAGTTGCATTAAACACAGTTGTGCATATACGCAGGTAACCTTAACTGAAGTAGCGTATATGAATCTGAGTATGAAAATGAAAAGATTATTGATTTGCTAATACTGATTCACCCCCTCCCCTCTCAGTATTATTTCCAACATCTTCTCCTTGATATAATTATCATGGCATTTAGCCCTTTGCTACTGGACTATACTGGTTCTCTGAACTACATCTTGCATGATTTCATCAAGCTCATTGAGTTTCTCCAATCTATGTTTCTGTGCTTCTGATAAATCCAGTCCCAATTGGACTACCATCTTGAAGGTTTTGATTTTAAACTCGATAGGGAACAAGACTTGCTTCCCATAAACAAGCTCATAGGGAGTATGTCCTGTTGTGTTCCTCCATGTAGTTCTATACGGCCATAAGGCTTTAGGAAGCCTTTCTACTCAATCTCTTATATGTAGATGCACAGTCTTAGTGAGAATTCCTTCAATCACCTTATTGATAGATTCAACATGAACATTTTCTTGTGGATGATAAGGAGTAGACTTTCTGTGTTTGATCTTGTAATCTTCCACAAGCCTTTCCACCATTTTAGATGTAAATTGAGATCCCTGATCTGTCACAATTTCTCTTGGAACACCAAAATGACTGAAGGTGTCCTCAAAAATAAAATTAACTACAGATTTTTCATTAGCAAAAGGTAATTCTTTAGCCTCCACCCATTTAGTGACATAATTAGTGCATACTAAAATATACTTCTTTTGTTTAAATGAAGGATTAATTGGTCCAACAAAATCCAAGGCCCATTTTTCAAAAGGTTCAATGAGTACCTGAGTTTGTAGCGGCATTTCATCTAAAGGAGCAGGTTTTCCTACCCTTTGGTAGCTATTGCACCTTTTGACATATTCTTTGGCATCTCTGAAGATGGAGGGCCAATAAGATCCTAAATGAAGGATTTTATAGGTTGTCCTCTTCTTAGCAAAATGTCCACCACAAGGTTCATCATGACATGCCTTAATAATTTCAGGCATTTCATCTTCTCAAACACATCTTCTGATCATGAGATCTGGACCTGTTTTATACAATTCATTAGTAATCCATGAGTAACTTGCACTTTTTTGAATGATTTTTCTTTTCTCCTTAGGAAACAAATGTGAAGGTAATTTTCTTGTGACTAAGTAATTGCAAATAGCTGCAAACTAAGGTGTCTGAGTAGTTATTGAAAAAAGATATTCATCAGGAAATTTATCTTCAACTGGAGTGTCATCTTTGATATTTTGAATTCTAGACTAGAAATCAACAGTTGTGTTTTGTTTTATAGGTCTATCTAGAACATTGATGTTGAATTCTTGTAGGAGTAACAAACATCTTGTAACTCTGCCATTATTAATAGGTTTATTCATTAAGTACCTAATTGCAAAGTGATCTATATGAACATAGGTTTCATATTCTATTATGTAATGTCTAAACTTGTTGATAACATGAACAATAGCTAAGAATTCGTTTTTAGTTACAGTGTAATTTAACTCAGTGGGAGTCAAATTCTTGATTGTGTAATAGATGGCATAGGGGATCAAATCTTTTTGTCCTAATACAACTCCCAGAGTTTTATCTTAATCATCCATTGAAATGTGAAAAGGTAGTTTCCAATTTGGACCTCTTAAGATGGGTGCTTCAGAATTTTTTTCTTTTAAATTCTCAAATGTCAACTAGCAATCAAGATTCCAATTGAATTCAGAATCTTTAGTGAGTAATTTGAAGAGTGGGGATACTAGTTTAGTGAAATTTTCTATAAACCTTCTATAGTATCCTGTGAATCTTAGAGAAATTTTAACATCCTTTTGACAACTTGGAATTGATAGTTTAGATATGACTTCAACTTTAGATTTATCAACTTCAATTCCATCTCCTGAAATGTGATGTCCTAAAACAATCCCTTTTGTAAACATCATAAAACATTTTTCATGGCTTAGTGAAAGGTTTTCTTCCTTACATCTTTTAAGAACTTTTTCCAAATTTTCTAAATCTTCTTCAAATGTACTCCCATAAACTGTAAAGTCATCCATATACACCTTTACACAATCATGTATTAGATGAGAAAAAAATCCTAGTACTCCTCTTTGGAATGTTGCAGGTGCATTGCACAATCCAAAAGGAAGTACTCGGTAGACATAAGTTCCCCATGGACAAGTGAATGTGGTTTTATCTTGATCTTCAAGTGCTACCTGAATTTGATTGTAACCACTAAAACCATCCAAAAATGAGAAATACTTCTTACCTGCTAATGTATCTAACACTTGATCTATAAAGGGCAAAGGAAAATGATCTTTTAGGGTAGATTTATTCAATTCTCGATAATCAATACATACCCTCCATTTACCATTCTTTTTAGGCACACTCACTAGAGGAGAAACCCACTCACTGTCTGAAATTGGGTAAATGAAGTTTACATTCAACAAATTTTGCAACTCCTCTTTCACAATTTCCCTAAGATTTGGATTCATCCTTCTTTGAGGTTGTTTGATAGGCTTACAATTTTCCTCAATGTAGATGTGATGCATACAAGTCTTAGGACTAATTCCTTTCATGTCAATGTATTCCCATGCATATGCAGAAGAATGTTGTTGTAATGTTTTGATATCTTTTCTTGTTGTAATTTTTCCAAGCTATTGTTTATGTTCAATGTTTTCCCTGAAAAAATGTCAACTATAGAGCTACCAAATTCTTCCATAGAATAAAGAGACATCTTCCTAGATGACAAATATTCAATATTGGATTTTTCTTGAAATTGATCATGTTCATATTCTGGAGATGATTCAAAATTTTCCATTATATTTAATATTTGACTATCTTCACTAATGGTCGAAATAGTAAAGAGAGGATGAATATCATTTTCATCATCAATCCATTATTTGTCATCTATCTCTGTGATTGTTTTTACTAGAGGATATAGAGTGAATTTCTTAGTTGAGTTACCATCAGAGATATACATATCACCAGATCTATAGCTAATGAAAGCATCAACTGTAGCTAGCCAAGGTCTTCCTAATATAAGTGGATGTCCTCCTAGATTGTTCTTAGGGGTTAAGAACATAAAATCGACAGGGTACTCCCAAGAGTCTAAGGACATTAAAATATCTTCTAACACACCATCTAGTTTCATTACATATCTATATGCCAATTGCAGTAATGTAGGTGTATAAACAAGATTAGGAAGCTTGAGTTTTTCCATGGTTTGTTTGCTCATGATGTTTATTGCTGCTCTTAAATCAATCATTGTATTCGTAATTTCAACTCCATTGATATGTGTTTTTACAACTGCACTTCTTGGATCTACATATTTTTGTACGGCAATTTTTCCCATCATTATGTCTGCTATTTTTCCTGCCAGCTAAATTCTTTTTATTTCTTTTGTTTTTCTTCCCAGTTTCTTCTTGCTCAACTCCTTTATTGTTTTAACTAGAATTGGAATCTCCTTAATGGATTGTAACAAAGGGATTTTGATACAAACATTTTTCAATTCATCTATAAAATCATAATTAGGAAACATAATATGTTTTTCTACCCCTCTATCAACTTGTAATCTTTCATGAAAAGGAGGCGTAGAAGTAGATACTAGTGGTTTCTCTATGATAGGAGTTTATTTTATTGGTTCTTTCTGTTTTTCATTTTCAGTATTCTGGTTTTGAAGAGATGTTCCTTCAAAGAATTTATTTGGTTGTAGAGAAACTTCCTCAGAATTGTCTTGTTCTTGAATAACTACATAAGGCTTTTTCTTTTCTAATATCCTACCAGATCTTAGTTGGACATCATTGAGATCTAGAGGAGTCATCATATAAGTTGGAAATTGTTGTCCTTCCACCATACAGGTATTCTTAGGATTTTTATTGTTGGGTTTTGTTAATGGTTGGGTAGGTAATTGAATTTGCCTCTGTGGGAATGGTAGTGAAAGTTGAGGATTTCGTTTTTGAAGTTGTGGCTGTTGATTTTGTTGACGAATTTTTTGGGGAGGATAGTTTGGATATGATGGAGGATATTGATAGTATTGAGAGAATATTCCATAGGGATTTTTCATTTCTTGAGCCCGAGGTTGAGATTGAGATTGAGATTGAGGCCAAGGTTGTTGTTACACAGTAAATTGTTGGTGTCTCCTTGTCAGTCTCCCTACTGTGTCATGAAATCAAATCCATCATGCTCATGCTCTCTGAAATGGCCAAAAAACCCTCTTTGCCTAAGTTTATTTGATCATCGCGACTGTTATTGAAATAACCGCGCTGACTGGCAGCCTCTAGTGCAACTGATGCACTGCCAGGGTGGAAGCACATGGGTTTCCCGCACTGATCGAATTTCATAGCTAGCACACCCTCCGCTTGTATTAAATCGCGCTGACCAGACCTCTTCTGTTATTGAGATGCGATGTCAGCGCGCCAGTCCAGTTATACACCGGCGCTAATCCTGTTTGGGCAAATTTGTTCTAACAGCCAGCCTTCCAGATGACTCCAGACCTGGTTGTTAGCCTTGTGAATGTCGCCCTCCCTTCTATGGCATGTATGTTCGTCATATAGGCCACCTTTCTTGGAGATAAGCTTATCCTTCCACCTCCATGGAGACTCCTTCTCCTATATAAGCCTCCACCATTGCCATGAGCAGCTAGGTTTTGGACATATAGCTTTTGACATAGAGGAATTCATAGTGCTTTAGTGCTGCTCTTAATAGGCAGTTGGTGTGTTAAGTGTGGATTGCTAGAGAGCTTAAGGAAGGTTGTGAAGTCTTGTTGCCTTGTGTGAGAGAGAGAGTTGTTTGTCTTGGGAGATCTACCTCCAAGGGTGAATGCTTATAAGACTTGCTGGCTGGACCCTCTTGAGAAGGACTCAGCGTCAGAACATTGGTTGTACCTTTCTCTGTTTTTGATTAATAAAAGATAGATGACTACTGTTATGGTTCCATTCTCATTTGTCTTATAATGGTTAATGTGAATTACATCCTTTCTGATTGATGTATAGTTGCTTTTACTATATTTTATGCGTGTGTTTGTCTTCTCTTTGCTTGTGCAGGTGTTCGCCCACGAGGATAGTGGAGGACCATGACCGGCCGGAGCAAAGGAGCGAGAGTGGCATCTCTTCATCAAACATAGCGTTGGAATCCAAGTAGGTGTTCATTACCCACTTTGTAATTGCAACTAGGAACTTGCAGAGTAGCATTGATTGATTGTTGCTAGACCCGCTCTGGGCTAGTAGGGATCGCCTCTATCCGTAGAGGGGATTTACCTCACCAACAATTTGGCGACTTCGCTGGGGACGTTGCTTGTGTCTTTTGTTGTTCAACCTTGTTTTGAGTTTGATTGTCACTCTCTTGTCAAAGATTGGGGATTAGTCCTCTGTTTTTTTATTTCCTGGTCCACTCTGGGAAAGGCCTTAATTGTTTTAAAAACTATTACCTTGGTCTGGGAGCTTTTGGTTTGATTTTGCTTGTTTTTTAGCCTCAGCGCGGTTTAAATCAGAACAGTCACGCTAACATTGCACATATGTTTCTTTGCTTTCCCTGTCATTGTGCTTATATGTTTAACAGTCACGCTGACCTTGTTTTCGAGCCAGCGCCCTTAAGTGTCCTTCCTTGCTGACAGCATAAAGTTGCTACGCGCGTTGTCTGGTCATCGCTTTGTTGCTGAGGGTCACCCGCGCTGATCCTGTAGAATTCATTTTTGTCCAAATTTGCCTCCTGAGCCTGTTGGTTTGACTGTCCCCTGCTCTTTCCACTTGGTTTATGACTTGTTTTATGTTGTCTGAACTGTGACATACTTGCTTGCGAAGTCTTGTTCTGCAAGGGTTCATTTATTACTTGTTTTCAGTTTTGCAAAGCCTTCCTTTTTGTTTTCGCTGCTTGGTTTGCATTTTGCCTTAACTTCTGCAGTTGCTGGAGTGTGTTGAATTGTCGTTTGACTAGTTTTGAACTCCCATCCTCCGGGTGTTTGCTTTTCTCTATTGATTTCGCACTCAAGCCCTAGGGCATCTAGTGGCTGTGTGTGTGTCAAGCCTTCCGTGGGATCTTGTTTTCTTGTTTGACCAACCAACTTTAGATTTGCTTTTCACATTTGCTCGGTGATTGTTGAAAGTGTTTTGGTTGTGTTCCAAGTGATTTTGCTTCCTCCTTGTTTGAATTCCTTTTTGTCTTGTTGAGCTTAGATCACATAGCTTGAACAAGCCTTGGTTTTTCCTTTGATTTGGAAAACTGGTTTTAGTGTCTTGGGAACTTTCTTGTGTTTGCATTGAGTGATTTTATTCCTTTTGCTTGGTGTAGCTATCTCTCAAAATCATTTTAAGTGCTTTGTGCCATTGAAAAGAAAATCAAACTAGTATCTTTTGCATTCGATAAGTTTAAAGGGAAAATAACATTTCGTTGATTTGCATTCTCAAAAGAAAAGTTTCGTTTCCTCACCATTAGTTGCATTAGATTGTTTGATTGTTTGCGTTCAATTGAAATTCCTAACCTTCTCATAGCTAGAATTCATCGAATGAAATGATGTTCTTTGGCATGTAGTTTGCATCTAAGTAATTCTGAGAGATCATACGGTAGGACCTGAAATCAAAACTTAATTCAAGATCAACCGTAAAATAAACCAAATTTATCTAAAAACGCATTGGAACTTAACGCAAATATCTAGAGGTCTAGGCTAGAGACGTGCTCCGGTGTCGTAAAACCTAGTCACTCTTGCTTTCGCATTAAGGTTGGGTGATTCCTCCTGGTGTGATTCAATTGTGGTCTAGCATGGATTTGGGCTCCCATGTACCGTCGCGTATATATGGGGAGACTCCACTAGGTTTGCATCCTTGATCCATAGGAAGCCAAGTCTGCCACCTTGTGAGCCGTAACGCATCGAACACAACATTCGGGAAGATTGACTGTAGTACGGAAAGTCCTTGGTTCTCATACGATTGCCAAGGTGTATAAGTAGATTTACGGATTGGTAAACCCTTTTCCTAGAATCTCCGGAGCAGTCACTTTTGATCCTTTTCAGACTCCTTAAAAGAAAAGGTGCTAGTGAGCGTCTTGTCACTTCGTGCTCATTAAACATTCGAAGGAGACTAGAGTCATCTTTTCGTCCTTTTCTCGACTCTTGAAACATGAAAAGATCAAGTTTAGTTCCTGTGTCTTAAAAATTTATTCGGCCACGATAACATTACCTGGTTAGATCTTGTGTGCGCTAGCTTGAATAGGTTTCTTTTTGTTTGCCATGGAAACATTTCCAGGGTTCACCAACCCAAGTTCCCCTCCTGACGGGAATCTTGGTCATTTCCCTCCTCTCGGGAATGTTGGTGCTCCTTATATGGCAACGTTATCCCTTCCAGGGTTAACTTTCGGGTTGCCCGTTTGGTTGTTTTCAACCTCTTTGGTCCCTGCCGTGTTGGCTGTTAGTCCATCAGTCCCTCCACCTGAACAACATCATGTTGATCCTAAGGTGGATCTCTCCCCTTCGACGCCTACTTCCACGTCCTCATCTTCTACTTCGCCTGGTGAAGGCCTTGTTTCGAGTAACCAGGTGGCTAAGAAGAAGAACAAGAAGACCAAGAAGAAGAAGTCTCCTAAGGGAGGGCTACAAGTATAACTGTTACTCCCTCGAGTACACCTGAAGTCGGGCCCCCTTTCGCTCCTCCGTGGAAGGTTAAGTTTCCTTGTCGATTATGCGAGGAGGACCATCTTCTTCGTGATTGTCCTGGCATTCCCAGGATCTTAGAAGTATGGTCTCATGATCCGGCCCGCCCCTCATCGTCCACTGAGGCTCACGGCGATGCTACCTCATCAGTTTGGAATGGCAAGGGAAAAGGGAAGATTCGAATCCCCTGCAGACTTTGTGAAGGCAATCATCCCCTTCACCTTTGTCCACTCATGGATAAAGCCTCCACTGTTTTGGAAAGTCTCCTGGCTCCCTCGCCCCAACTCCCCGTTGGATATCAACGTCTTTCTGCAGCTGCAAATCATCCGCCTCCCGAAAATGAGATTGGCTCACATTCTTCTCCTGTCCAGGCCCCTCTTCCCGAACCTGGCTGTGTCCAGCCTGTTCCAGACCTACCATTGGTCGGAAAGAGTGTCGACTGGAGTTCACCTCCTGTCGACCACTCTATTTCAGAAGAGAAAAATACCCATGTTCTTCTCGTCTCATCAAATTCTCCTGAGCTTGATAATGGTTTTCCCATCCCAACCTCTCCGAAGAATTCCGATTCGGTTCCTCCCGAGCAGGGGGGAAACCATATGGTTCCCCCACCAAGTAGTTCGGTCGTTTCCTTCGATTGGAGTCGTTTGACTACCCCTCCCCTTCCATCCCATGTTCCTTTCTGGGTCACCGCCTATGCCTCCCATATGGCGCTGCTTGGCACTGTGTTGGATGAAGGAGCATCGGTTAGTCTTATGCCCGTTACTACTTGGCAGGCTTTTGGTTCTCCATCGCTTGTACCTGTCGCACCGAATCTCACCGCTTTTGACGGAGGAACGAGTCAACCATTAGGGATCCTTCCAAAGTTCCCTATCACTTTGGGAGGCAAGACTGTGTATATAGACGTCTCAGTTACCCAAGGCTCTTTAGACTTCAATCTTCTCCTTGGTCGTGACTATGTGTATGCCATGGGAGCCCTTTTTTCTTCACTTTTCCGTGTGGTTTGCTTTCCACACAAAGGAAGAATGGTGACGATGGACCAATTATCGTTCATTCGTCCACAAGCCCCTCCGGCACCATTTCCCTTCCCTCTTGGTTCTCAGCCACCAGTTGTATCTGTCTCACCTCAGATCAACTACGTGGCCACCTCTCCCATGCCTGTATCCAACAATGCTGCCATCGTGCATAGTGTCCTGGAGGCATTGGGTCCTGACTTCCGAGACATTGACCTCCCATTGGGAGTGCCACTCTTGGAAGCCCCGACTCCCTGATGAAGTTCGGACGGAGCATAGTTCCTAATCTTGTGTCAAGCTCCCTAAAAAATGAAACAAGGAATCCCGAGCATAGTTCCTGATCTTGTGTCAAGCTCGTTAAAAAATGAAACAAGGGTTATGAGGATAGTTCTTTTAATGTCTCAACCTCATTAAAAAATGAAACAACTCCCTTTCCAAGTCGAGTCTTTTGATTAAGCTCTCGTAAGATACAAGTCGAGTCTTTCCAAGATCTCGAAAGTGAACCTTCATTCCATCAACTTTGTTGAATGCAATGAAGCTTGGGGGGCATGTGCCTTGTTTTGCGTTATTATGCTGGGGGCATGCGAACTTATAACAAGCATAGTTTTTCGTTTTAAGCTTGTGTAAACATGAAACCGAATCCAAGCAGAGTTCTTCATGGTTCAAGCTTGTATAAAAATGAACCCACACCCGAGTCACCTTTAAGCTCTTTTCTAACTCGTAAAATATGAAAAGATTGCCGAGTTCTTCCTCTCGACTCGTTAAATGTAAATGAGAGGCGGTCGTCTTTAAACCCTTTTTCGACCGTTTAAATATGAAAAAGATTTCCGAGTTATTCCTCTTGACTCGTTAAAACTAAAATAAGAGGCGGTTGTTTTAAAGCTCTTTTTTGACCGTTTAAAATAACAAAGATCGCCGGGTGTTTGTCGTTTCGCACTCGTTATTGGTTCTAAAACGACGTGCTTCTGACCACTTTTTTACTTTTTCAGGTCAAAGCCACTACTTACGAAAAGTAGTCCTTGGTCGTAATGATCGGGCGGTTCTTTCGAGCATCGTTTTATACTTTTTCGGGCTCGAGAGACACAACTGTACGAAAAAGTACCCCCCTGTAGTTTCCTTTTCAGCTGTCTTTTCAAACTCTCTAAACATGAAAAGGCGCCGAGCTCTTCCTTTGTCAGGCTCGTTAAAACTAAATGACATCAGGCTTCATCGAAATGACACCCTCCAAGCATATGCTATCCCCGTCAAGCTTTTCATCCAAAAATAATCGGGGTACTCGCCAGAAATGGTGGGGGAAATAAAGGAACCGTAATCGTCATCATCGACAGTATGTCGCTCTTGAACATGGCACTGTTTGCATTCATGTCTGGGTGGGGACATCTCATCCCGATTCACTTTTGCCTCCATGGGTTTAGGTTATCCTATTTGGTCACTTATCTGCTCATTGTCTTTCCATTACAACCTCTGATCATTTGACCCCCAAATACTGCCAAATCCGTCGTTGTGCCGCCGATATGTTCAAGAGAAGTTGGCCTCTGCGAGTATAACCTCCCTCTGATATTTTGCACGAAACAAACTTGGGTCTGCCCGTCTCGCGTCGATGATGTGGGAACCATTATGGCCCACCTTCGATAAAGATCACTTCCTGTCGACTTTAGCTCATTATCCAGGAGTGACCTAGGGACTCCCTTCAGGTACCTTGGAGCCTGCATGCCTCAATGGCAGGTTCTTCGTGTTCGATGCGAGGTTTTCATCATTGGCCTCCGATTGGATGACTCTACGGGTGTTCAACACCGGCTCATTCATTCGCACACCATGGATTGTACCTATAGTACCTTGAGGACCATCGTCGTTATTGGTGGCACCTCTCGCGTCTGTTAACAGCTTTCATCATTGGCTGGTAATCAGACGATGTTCAAGCATGTTCGGCTTCGACTCCTGTATTCACATGCTTGGACTTGTACTTCGTTCGGGTTTGGATGGAGCGCAAGACCCTGGTTCTAGTCTGTTGCGAACCAGGCTGCGATTTTGTGGATTGTTATTACATGACTCATTGATGGATGGCTGCGCCCATACCTGAGTCTTTTAGGATGATTGCGACCATACCTTTTTTATCATCATGGTCTCTTCAGCTGGGTGGCTGCGCCCATACCACAGACCTTCTTCGTATGTCTTTTGGATGGCTGCGCCCATGCCTAGACTACATGTAATCGAGATATCAGTTGTACCTACGTGCAGGTTCTTCTTGGTGGTGTTCCGTTTTGGCAGTTTTGTAAAGCATTTCACCCCTCCCACTCTCTTGGGATTCATGCTTTAGGGGGCATCTGTTACACAATAATTTGTCACTATCTCCCTGTCAGTTTCCCTACTGTGTCATGAAATCAAATCGATCATGCTCATGCTCTATGAATTGGCCAAATAACCCTCTTTGCCAAAGTTTATTTGATCATCGCGACTGTTATTGAAATAACCGCGCTGACTGGCGGCTTCTAATGCAACTGATGCGCTGCTAGCATAGAAGCACACGAGTTTTCCGCGCTGGTCGAATTTCATAGCCAGCACATCCTATGTTTGTATTAAGTCGTGCTGAAATAGTTTTCTCCGTTATTGAGATGCGACGTCAGCACTCCAGTCCAGTTATACACCCGCGCTGATCCTGTTTGGGCGAGTTTGTTCTAACAACCAGCTTCCAGATGACTCCAGACCTGGTTGTTGACCTTGTGAATGTCGCCCTCCCTTCTATGGCATGTCTGTTCGTCATATGAGCCACCTTTCTTGGAGATAAGCTTATCCTTCCACCATTCATGGAGACTCCTTCTCCTATATAAGCCTCCACCATTTCCATGAGCAACGAGTTTTGGGAAATAGTTTTGGACAGAGTGGAATTCATAGTGTTTTTAGTGCTACTCCTAATAAACAATTGGTGTGTTAAGTGTGGATTGCTAGAGAGCTTAAGGAAGGTTGTGAAGTCTTGTTGCCTTGTGTGAGAGAGAGAGTTGTTTGTCTTGGGAGATCTACCTCCAAGGGTGAATGCTTATGAGACTTGCCGGCTGGACCCTCTTGAGAAGGACTCAGCGTCAGAACATTGGTTGTACCTTTCTCTGTTTTTGATTAATAAAAGATAGATGACTACTGTT
>APFE031156290.1:115143-201990 GCA_000404065.3 Pinus taeda
TGACCCCTCTTCTTCTTCTCCCTTCGGTTCCCAGGTCTTCATGGCTGGAACTATTCCTGTTCATATAACAACTCGAGCAAAGGAGTATCCGTCTTCTGCCGGGAAGGAGCCAGAGGCTCCCTCGAGTGCTCCTTCGTCCAACTCTGGTCCTCTCCATATCGAAAGACCGTGTACTGAGACGATAATCCGACCCCCTCCCAAAGGGGTACTCAGAAGGTCTTCGTATAATCCAAATGCTCATGCTGCCCAGCACTATAGCATCGTAGAGGACTTAGCGCAGGCTCCGTCTGCCATGTCCGCCTTAGAGGTCCTTTAGAGCTGCCCCCCCCAGAGGAAGTCCTTGCTATCGGCCATCGGTGGCATCGACCCAGCGGACTCGGATTTAATTACCTTCGACCTCGAGAGCCATGTTCCTCGACTACCTCATCAGATTGCTTTCCTCATTCAAGTCGTCATCAATACCAAAACGATCCATCGTACATTCATTGATGAGGGTGCATCAACCTGCATTATGTCTATTGCATGTTGGAAAGCCATCGGGTCTCCGACGTTGAGTCAGTCCCCAACGACCTTGGAAGCATTCGACGGGAGAGAATATCGACCTTATGGTATTCTTCAACAGCTACCAATTTACCTTAGAAGGGAAGACTGTAGAAGTAGAAGTTGAGGTTGTGGACGCAAATCTCACATATAACCTCCTTCTGGGCCGGAATTGGACATACGCTATGTGTGTTGTGGCTTCATCCCTCTTCCGTGTCATTCGTTTCCCCCATCAGGGAAATATTGTCACGGTCGACCAGCTTTCGTTCTTCGCTTCCTCTTCTGAGGGAAACGTACCATTCGTTGAGCATACCTTCGTTCCGTATGAGAATGTGGGAGCCGGGCTCTTCAAAGAACCCACCCTTATGGGTGTTTTTTCCCTCCCACCTCCCAACCTCACCTCGATCTCTATGATCTCGGTTCGTTCTGATCCTTGGATCCTTCCTTCCATCAACCAGATAGAAACTTGGGGTGAGGAGATGCCGTTGTGTCCAGCCGAGCTCAACTACGTCGAAATTGTCACTGCATCGGCCTCTCATGATGAACCCACCGTCACGAGTGGGGCTCTTGACTCAAATGATTTTCCCCCTTGGTTAGGAGAATACACCTCCTCGGATCCATTGAAGGAAATATTTCCTTCCGATGAGGCTATCATAGAGACTATGTCTCTGGACGAACGTCCGTGGTTTCCTCTTCACCACCATTCCTCCTTTCTCCCTACCTTTCGGGAAATGCTGCTTTGTCTTGAGCGGTTTGCTCCATGTCTCCCTTCTCAACCCCTTCAGACGCCCATTCAGATTTATCACACATCGTCCGAAGGGAATTTAGGGAACATCATGCAGACGCAACCAATCGACATCTCTGTTAAGGCAGGGATTGTCGAGAACATTTACATATGAGTGACCTGCACTCCTGAGGAGATTCAGGTGTATATCGCACTTTTTCGCGAATTTCGCGATGTCTTCGCATGGTCCTATGAAGAAATGCCCAGTATTGATCCATCTATAGAAGTGCACGAGATACCAACGTATCCCGGGGCCAAACCTGTCCGTCAGCGTTTGCGTCCCGTGCACCCCCATAAGGCGGCAACCATCAAAGCAGAGGTTGAAAAAATTCTTAAGGCAGGATTTATTTATCCCATCCCACTGATAGAATGGGTCTCAAATATCGTCCCTGTCGACAAAAAACATGGCACCATTCGTGTCTGCGTTGATTACCGCGACATTAATAGAGCTTGCCCAAAAGACAACTACCCCACACCATTCATTGACCAACTCATTGACGAGTGTGCGGGCAGCGAGATATATTCTTTTATGGACGGCTTCTCTGGTTACAACCAGATCAATATCGCTCCGGCTGATCAACACAAGACGGCCTTCATCTGTCCTTGGGGCACCTTTGCTTACAAAAATCTCCCCTTCGGCCTTAAAAATGTCGGCGCTACCTTTCAGCGTGCGATGTCTTATGCTTTCCACGATATCAGACACATCGTACAGCCTTATTTGGATGATCTTCCCGCTCATTCAGCTAAGCGCGTGGACCACCCATCGCATCTTCGTGAGATCTTTCTTTGTTGTCGACACTATAATATCCGACTAAATCCGCACAAATGTGTCTTCTGCGTCGAATCTGGTCGACTTCGCGGGTTTATCATCTCCCGAGAGGGCATCCATTTGGATCCCCTTAAAGTTGAGGCAATTGTGAATCTTCCTCCCCCTGCTACTTTGTGGCAATTACAAAGTTTGCAGGGGAAAGCTAATTTTCTAAGACGGTTCATCCCAAACTATGCCGAAGTGGCAAAGGGTTTTACCCGGTTACTAAAGCGTGACACCCCATTCCGATGGGATGCCATTGCCGAGGAGTCTTTTGCTCATCTCAAAACTCTCCTGGTTTCCGCCCCTTTGTTGCGGCCTCTAAATTACCATCGTGACTATACGCTCTATTTGGCCGCTGGCGATACCACTATCGGCATGGTTTTGGTCCAGGACGACGATGATGGCATCGAGCATGTCATTTATTATCTTAGTTGCAACTGACTAGATACGGAGACCATAATACTTAAAACTACACCTAAAACCATACATTAAAACAAATTAAACATAATTCTAAACCTATTCGAACCTTATAACTTTACTAACCATATAAAAACATCGCAAAAGCATAAAACAGGGCCCTAACCACAACAGGTAACCACATCAGAACTGTGTCATGTGAGTGGATAAGGGAGTAACATCTACGGAGGTGGTCAGAGGTTATAGTTAACCACAACATCAACAGTCAGTGGAACCATAACCATGTGAATTACTATGCAAACCACGGTGGGAACATTGCATCGGAACCGTCAGACTATCCGCCAACCGTTACCAGGCATGATGGTGAGCACTAGTATTGCAGCAAGAATGTTACAACTCCTGGGCTACCAAATTTACTTTTATCAACCTTAGTTCGTAACAAACTTGGAAGTGTCGATGTTGTATGCACAAGTACTAGTTCTCACTGCAGGTTGTCACTTGGTCAGCCGACGCAACATCACTAGGAGCTCAAGCCAACTTCTATAGATTTCAAAGGAAGCTCTATGTATGATGAATTGAAAGGAAGATTACTCTACAGATGCTATTCTAACTGTAGAAAGGATAAAGACTAGAATGTGAAGCAAAACCTAGTAAACCCTAATTAACAACCTAATTCTAATTTTGCCGAAAACGCTATGAAAACCATGAAATAAATGCCATTACCTACTCAAGGAAGTAAATAACATATAACCATGCTATTTATAGAAGTAAATAAGCAAAAAACATGTTTTTGGATTTTTATGTTTTTTAATGTGAATTTAGCATGCATCTAATTTATTGTGTATGAGTGTGGTAGTGAACAGGTGGTGTTAGAGGGCGGTTTTGGCGCTTGGGATGATGTAAGATGGTGTGTATGGGTCCTAGGTAGTCTTACATGGCCTTTTGGAGGCTTTTCCCACACTCAGCCTTCAACATAAAGCCTAGAGGAAAAACTACAAGAGAAAACAGGAAAACTATAGGAGGAAAACAGGGAAACTACAAGAGGCCTACAGGAGGAGGCCGAGAGCAATTTCTGTTGTTTTGAGGCTATGAGAGTGGGTGGAAAAAGTGTATGAAGGTTGGAATTAGGTGTTAGGGTACCTAAGGTCTACTATGAATCACCAGGAGAGAAAAAGATGATTTGGTTTGCTCAAGGAGAGAGGAAGAAGTTCTATGAAAAGTGAAGGAAATTAGGGAAAAATTGAGGTGAGGATTGGGAGACCTATAGGGCATGGATCAGATGGTGGGTGCAATTGTTGGTAAGTTGGCCTACTGCTAGAAGAGATCTGTTGCATAGAAACTAACAGTCAACCAAGAAAATCAAGCAATCCAATGAAATGAGTGCATTCTAAAAAAACAGAGTTTTGCATTAAAATGGCCTAAACAATGATGCATAGAAGGAAATCCTGTAAGAAAGGAAATCATGCAAAGTACTATTGCAAATCAGGAATTGAACATGATAAAGAAGATCTAAAGCAAAGCAGGACTGGACTATCAACCTACTAAAGAGCTGCAAACAATAGAAGTCCTAGGAATGAGGAAAATCTGTGTTTTTGGGGCAGCAAGAGAGTCTTTACTTCAAATCATGGTTGTAGAGGGAGGAAGAGAGGCCAAGGCCCTATTTCCAGCCTTTTGAATCTTCTCTGATCACTGCTTAACCTGCTACAAAAACCACAAATGGAAGAAGCTACTAAATCATCAAAAGAATCTTATTCTTCACCATAAGAGAAATATATCTAACAACAAACTAATCTACAAACTGAAGTAAAGCATACAAATACAAGTAAAGAGAAGCTTGGCTGCTTGGGTTGGGCCCTAATCCAATACCTTCAACCCTCTGAGGTAACTCAGTGTTAGCTCAAAAAGGATTCCATCTTCATTATCAAGAAATAGCAAGATTACATAAAACTGTCATACAATAGTAAGCTCGAAATTTGAGCAGAGTTTTCCCAATAAAAATATTCGACCCTAGTGAGGCCCTAGGCCTCTCTACTTATACATCCAAAGCTACTAACAGCTTCCTTAAAATCAGGGAGGCTTGGCTTCCAAAACTCGAGATAACTATCAATCATCTTTCACTTGCTCAGCTGCCTCCTAGTGAATGATTCAGCTACTTGTAATCTGATCTGAATGAATGGGAATTCGAAGTGAGGAGCAATAAATGAGGGGGGTTCCCTCCTATAAGTCCTCTCCTCTGTCTACTTCAAGTTATTGCTGAAGTTTGGCCACTAAATCCTTGACTTTGACGTCGAAATCCATCAATAATCTGCATTAAAGACATGTTAGACCACATGGCATAATTACTAACTCAACTCACCCTATAAGCATAAATATAATCAAAAAATCATATAATAAGCTAAGAAAATGGTTGATTTGACTAGGTTAGGAGGTAAAATGAGCCCTTATAATTACCCATTTATGAGGCTCATCATCACCCCCCAATTGAAGGTGTTGCTCATCCTCTGAGCAACCTAGTCAAGCTCTTCATCTTTCATGGCCCTGGTGGCCTCCCTAGCATCGTAGGCTTTTGTTGTGGTCTCCTCATGTTCTCCATAAAATCCGTCCTTTTTGTCTATGTACTTCAATTGCTCCTTCTCTTCTTCTTCTTTTCTACCTTCCAACATGCCTAATATGAGTGGAGGACTCAGTTTGAGGCCAATCCAGTTGACCTTCTGCCTTTGCATGGAGTGCTTGTACATTAGCACTCTTTTCAATGCCTCCTTCAACCTCATGGGTCAATGGTATTCTCTGATCTGCAAACTGTGGGGTAAGGTGTTCCATCTTCTCATACATGCATGCACACAGTCATCCCCAAGTAGCCTATGCATATCTTCAAAGTGTGCAATGGCTTGTTCCTGATTGGCTAGATATTTAGGGGCAATCTGAGGGTCATTGGCAAGTAGGTTGTGTGTATTGATGAGTGCCATAAGATTTGATGGCTCAGATCTTATCATCAATGGTTCATTATGCTCTTTTGTTAACAATATTTTCATTTCTGCTGCCCTCAATTCTTCATGGTTCATCCATGATGCCATGGCCATTAATTGCATATCCCCTAGCTTGACATTGGGATCCCAAACATTCAAGTCTGTGAGGGCCATGTTGTGTAGATAGAACTCTACCATCTTTGCTTTGTCCTTGGGGGTGCTTTGGTCACACAAATCCATGAACTGCCTGTAGTCTTGGAAAGGCATTATGCCTCTTTATGCCAAAGTTTTTATCTGGAATTGAAGCCATTGATCCTTCAGATAGAGACCATAAGATTTGGCTGGTGTTCTACATTGTAATGCTTCAATGGATAAGCTAGCCATGTATGCCAAATGAGTCTCTTTATCCTGTAGCTGCCTCTCTAGTATTTCATTCTCTTTCTCAATGTGGCTTCTTGTAATGGCTTCTCTACCTCTAAGAGAACTCAATTCCCTGCCCATTTCCCTGAGTTTGTCTTCCATGTGGCCAATATCCTCAACTCCTTTGGACTTGGCTATCTGCATCCACCTATGTGTTCTCACTCTCTCTTTTTCCAATTCGAAAAATAGTGGAATTGCAAATTTCTGTGGGATTATCTTGGCTCCCTCAAGTAGCCTGTAATAGGATTCAATATTAGGCTAGGGGTCAAGTTCTTGTACCCCTTGTGCTTCCTTTTTCACCTTTGGCTATCCACCTATCTTTCCTTCAAGTTTTTTTGTCTCCTGTAGTTTGGTCAGTGTCTCCTGTAGGACTTTTTTAGCCTCCTGCGGGTCTGGTTTGGGGTCCTGCGTAATTTCCTTTCCCTTCCATGTGGAAGATATTGTAGTCCTCATTTCATAGGTTATGTGTGTCTTGGAAGGAGATTCTTTGGCCTGGGCAGATGGTGAATCTTCAATGTTAATGGGAGTCTTTGATGAGGGCTGAGGTTTGCCTGTTTTAATTCTAGTACTCTTCCTCGCCTTGAAATAAATAGAGGTTTTTCTTTTCCTCTTTTGCTTCTTCTTGACTAGAGTACCGAGGGTAGTGAGGGCAGATGCTGCTTCTCTTTCCAAATTTTTAGGGGACTTTTCTCCTTTCTATGCCCTCTTTGCCTCCTTTTCTCCCTCTTATGTCTCTTTTTCCTCCTCCTACTCTATCTCTTCAACTCTCCCCTCCTCTATTTCTTTTCTTTGCTCCTTCTTCTCTTGCTCTGTTGTGTCACCACTGGCTTCATCTTATCCTCCTTGTTGTTCTCCCTCCTCACTGACAGTAGGATTGACATCATAGGCTAATGCCTTGATGTCATCCTCAGTTGTCATGTTCCTAAAGACTTCCCATGCTATAGGGATTGTAAGGGTATGGAGGGATTCTTCTACCAAGATCTTGATTAGGCCATGGTGAGCTAGCTGCTATGAATTTCCTTCTTGAACCTTGGTGCTAGAGTCAATGAGGGACTGAAGGAAAAAGTAAGGGATACTGAGTTCTTGATGTGTTGGGGTATCCATGCCATATCTCAATTCTTGGAGGATTCTGAAATGATATCCATAAACAGTGTTGTGCCTCCCCTCACAAGAAATGTATTTGATCAATTGGTAGCTAGCCTCATTCCAAGGATATGGTACACTAGCCCTCCTAATTCCATTTTTGTCTTCAACAGGGGTTTCATTAGCTTGGACAAAATTTCCTCTTGGCAGCCTGGCCAATTGTTTTCTAATCCTTACTCCAAGGCAGCCCAAGAGGAAGGGTAGTGACCCTACTGATGAATTGAGGGGTTATTTCAATGGAGATGCCCCTAATGGTTACAGTAGCATGAGTTCTTGTGTGAGGGACCAGAGAGAGAGCAAATTCCTGGGCAGTTTCATCATCAAACTCTCTAAACTTCTCAAAGAAGTTCATCTAGTTTGCCCTTGTAAATATTTCCACCACTTAAGGATGTGCATGGAGTCTAGTGGAGTTAGTGGGCTCTTTTCTCATAAAACCCCATGTCATACTGCATATACTTCTTTTCAAAAACTAGATATGGAGGTGGAGACAAAGAATTTGAGTGAAAATAGAAAAACAGAGGAGACTGTGTATTTTTTTTAAATAGAATTTTTTTTAATGTATTTCTACCCTCTTAAAGACTGATTTTATCTTCAATTTGAGACCCACTCTTTCACATTTTGTTATTCAAAAGAGGGAATTCATGAACCCTACCTCTCTAGACTGAAATTCATGCCAAAAATCCTGTTTCTTCCCTTCAAAACGACTCACTGCCCCTCCTGTAGAAGCTCGCTATCCCTCCAGTGGATTTCCTATAGGTGCTCTTGTAGAAAACTTGTAGGGCTCCTGTAGAAGATGTCAAGAGCAATAATATGGAGTAAATCGATGGAGGATGGTGGATATGAGGCTGTGGGAGCATAAGAAGACTACGGTGTGGCTGAGTTATAAGGAGAAACTGAAGAAAATGTGGTGAGAATGTGTGGGGAGGAGTGCTCATTACCTTTTATGGCTATTTTCGATTATGGGTGGTGAGCTGGCAAGGTGTACGTTGCCCAGATTAGGACTGTTGGTCCCCACCTATGTGTTCATCATGAACCTCCCTCGTAATCATCTCCTCATTATGGCATCAGAGTTAACTCTTCCTCCCACTATCTGTCCTTCGTATCTTTTGCTTGAGTTGATTGTGCACACATGTGGGTGATATTTCGGTTAAGTGGAGACAACTTAATGAAGGTGGCCAAGTTAACTGGCCGCCTTTCCCTCTTTTGATTTCAACCATATCATTTCCTTCGTATGATTTCTAATTACACAAATGCAGATAGAGGAGTGACTTAGCTACTTACCTATGATCCAAGTGTATTTGTTGCCATCGACTGTGAGGTGTTGTGGCTTTCTCGGCTGCATGCCTTCGTTTTCCTTCATGCATGTTGTCTTTTCTTGCTGACGTGGTTTTGTGTGTTTTTGCAAGTTCTTCTTATGCTAGAGTTGAGATGCAGGTGCCTTTTCAACCTTCAGATGTGTTGTCACTTACTACTGGTGCTGGACTTCTATGAGATCAGTCGCTACAGGAATTCCTATAGGAGCTCCTGTAGCTACTTATCCCCTTGAAACTTCAGCTATTTCCCTATGCTTGGAGCTCGAGAATGATGGTAGAGGTGGAGATGAATGATGGAGGGGTAGGAGGTAAGCTTCAGGTAAAGTTAATGTTGTCTTCTCCTCTTTTTACTTTTGTTTCTTTTTCAAAATTGAAAAACTGTTTTTCTGTGTTTTTCCTTGGAAAGGGAAAAAAATAATGATAATGCTTGGAGTGTGATGCAAGCTTGGAAATGATGGCAAGGAGGTTTGAAGATGGTAAGAGGGATTATAGGTTCCTCATGAAGCTTTTCTTGTCCCTCAAACTACCTTCTGTAGACACTTTTCGTTCTCTGTAATTCCTACAGAAGCCTCCTGTAGAAAACACAGTTTTGGAAGAAGAGGTACAGTGGGGTGAAAGAAATGCCAAAAATGATTGAGGAAGGTGTGAAGAAGATGAGGTGGATGTTGGTATGACTGTCAGGGTCCCCTTGGCACCTTCTTCTACTCCCTGTAGTCCTCCTACAAACCTACAATGCAATAAAAATTCATTTTTCTTTTCTCTCTCTCGTTTTTTTTTGGAAAACAACTAGGTTGCCTTAAAGAGGTTTTCACCTTAATTGCCTACCCTGGGCACCTCCAAGGGAGGTATTCACCCAGGGATATTATTATTTTCCTCTTTTTTGTTTTTTTTCTCTTTTTTTTTTTGACATCATTGGGCCGCCTCAGAAGAGGTTTTCAACCCAATGATGGGACTCAAGCACCTCATGGAGGTTTTCACTTGAGCCCTTATTTTTTCTTTTTTTCTTCTTCAGTGAGTGGGTGAAGTAGAAGCTAAGACATGCTCCACTACCATCACTGTTTTATTCAAATATTTAATAACCTCTCACTTGGAGAGGGGTTTCTTGTAGACTTTCAATCGATGTCCATTGACAAGCATGGAGATGGCTTCATCATCAATGGTTCTAATCAGAACTGAACCATTGTCATTGCATTTCTCCACAGTGTAGAGTCCCAACCATCTTGTCCTCAGCTTGCCTTTGAAATCCTTATATCTTGAATCACAGAGTAGTGCAAAATCTCCCTCTTGGAATTGCTTCTAGTCCCTGATATTTCTATCATGCCATATCTTTCGCTAAAGCTGAACTACCTATGTATGAAGAAGGGCTTGTAATCTGTATTCATCCAATTCATTGAGCTAAAGTAATCTCTCCTTCTGTGCATGGTTGAGGTCTAGTTCCAGCTGAGCTACCATCCTTAGGGTATTGAATTCAAACTCTATTGACAGCAAAGCCTTCTTCCCATAGACCATTTCATAGGGTGTGAACCCGGTGGTGGTCTTCCATGTTGTGTTGTAAGCCCAAGGGGCCTCAACTAATCTGTCCACCCAGTATTTTCTATTTTTGTTCACTACCTTGGTTAGTATCCCTTCCAATGCTCTGTTAGTGACCTCCACTTGCCCATTGGCTTGTGGATGGTAAGGGGTGGAAGTCCTATGCTTGATCTTATGATGTGTGAGTAGGTCTTCAATCACGTTGGAAGTGAACTAACTGCCTTGGTCTATGACCAACTCTCTCGGATACCTCAACTTGTAGAATATGTTTTCCCTCAAAAACTGAGCTACTTTTTCCTCTGTCATTGCTTTGATTGCTTTTGTCTTTGCCCACTTTGTCAGGTAGTCAGTACACACAATGATGTACTACTTCTTCTTGAAGGAGGGTTGATCAGTCCCACAAAGTCCATGCCCCACTTCTCAAATGTCTCAAAGGTCACTTGAGGTTGCATGGGTATTTCATCATTTGGAGTGGGTTTTCCCATCCTTTGACACTGATCACACTGGCTCGTGTATCTCCTCACATCCTGATGAAGAGTGGGCCAGTAGTAGCCTTCTTGTAATATCTTGAAGGCAATTCTTTTGGCTGCAAAATGACCTCCATAAGGCCCATCATGACAAGTCAGGAGGATTTCAAAGACTTCCTCCTCCCTGACACATCCTCTCAAGATCTGACCTGGGCTAAGTTTGAAGAGATTGCCTCCAATCCAGGTGAAAGGGGTGCTTTTCCTTACTATCTTGCTATTCTCTTTTGAGGATAGATGTGGTGGGAACTATGTTGAAACCAAGTAGTTTGCTATATCAGCAAACCATGGCGAGAGTACTGATATAGCAAATAGGTGTTCATCTGGCATTTGGTCATCCAAAATTTCTTCTTTACTTGTAGGCAAATTTACTCTAGATAAGAAGTCAGCAACAACATTCTCTTTACCAGGCTTATCCTCCTTTAAGGCTACTTGACTGGCTTGCAATCTTCCTTGATGTATATATGATGAGTACATACTGAAGGGTGCAATCTCTTCATCTCCTTATAACTCCAGGTGAAGGCATCTAGATGTTTCCTCAGTACGCTGCATAGCTCCTTCTCCTAGGAAGTAGATAGGGATGGATTGATTTTCAATGTTCTTTCTAGGCCAAACTCTATACTTTTAACATGGAGAGAAGTGGAGTCGGCCACAAAGAGATCAATTGAGGGTTTTTTTTTGGTTTCTCTTACTATGTCTTCTAATGGTGATACATTGGGAGGTGGATTCTACATCAAATTTTCAATCATATCATCCTCATCTTGCAGTTCTCCCCCCCCCCCCCCCTGGAAATTTTCTTAATACACAAAAGTGGTACAAAATAAACTTCATCCTCATCCTCCTCCTCCAACTAGAAAGGTAGATCATGTTCTAACAAGGGGTGGGCAAGAGGATATAGGATTAGCTGCTTGGACATGTGCCCATTCTTTATGGTCATGTTTCCAACTCGGCAACTGATATAAGCATCAGCTGTAGCGAACCAGGGTCTTCCCAGAATGAGAGGATACCCATTGAGCTTTGCCTTTGGCTATAGAACTAAGAAATCAGCAGGGTACTCCAAAGAATCGATGGAGACCATCACATCTTCCACAATCCCCTTAGGGGTCACTGTGGAGCAGTCTGCTAGTTGCAGCACTGTCATGGTCTTCTTCAAGGAGCCTTGGAGGTTAAGTTTGAGCATTGTGTCCTTCGTCATCACATTAATGGCAAATCCCAGATCAATCAAGGTATGTGGGACCATTGTTCCATTGATGTGGACATCAACTACTGGGCTTCCAGGGTCTAGATATTTTGGAAAAATTATCTGCCCCAACATTAGGTCAGACAGTTGTCCTATGACATTGATGGTTGGGGCATCCCTCTTGCGCCTTCCTGGATGCCTAAAGCACTTCTCTTTGATCAACCTATTGTAGATAGGCACATCTTTTATGGCTTGGAGAAGTGGTATCTTCACACATAAATGTTTCAAATCTCCCAAGAGTTCAGTCTCTTCTAGGGTAGGCTGGATTGTCATAGATAGTCTCTCAGGAAAGGGTGGATTTGCTTTAGGTTCACTTTCCTCCTTATCTTCCTCAACCTCCCTGGGTGGAGGTTGGCTATCTGGGAGAACTTTCCCAGATCGCAGGTTAATTTCTTGAATCTTCACAACATAAGTTGGGCATGATGGTTCCCCACTATACACTTGCTGAGCCTGTCTGTTATTTAGGTTTGGATTTGGCTGGGAAGGCATTTGGGGTTGCCTTGGTATAGCAGAAGGTAACGTTTGTGGCTAGGCAGGTGGTGGAGGTAGAAGAGAGGGAAGAGAGTTGTATTGGTGCCTCCACCCTTGATGAGATGCATTCCACTGAGGTTGTGGCTGAGCATAGGATTGAAATGAATGGGTGGTTGGTTGGGCATGATATTGAGATGTGAAGGACCAAGGAGGAGGCATGGACCAGGAAGGATGAGCAGGGGGGGCCCAAGAAGGTATGGAGGTGACTTGGTTAGGGTTGTAGTATGCCTGAGATGTCCCTTGCATCACTTGTTGGTATGGTCTAGGTTCATGCAGCCTCCTTTGGTTTATGTAATAGATATGTTCAGTGACTCCTTCGGCCCCTTGGTATACAACTTTAAGTCCAGGCAAGGAAGGGCACTTATCTGTAGAATGATCTTCTTCACGGACTTAACAAACCACTATAGAGTTCAATGGGCATTCATTCCTAGGATGCCTCCTGGTGCATCTAGGACAAAAAATGGCCAAAGCCCTCTCTGCTTCCTCTTGTTTTCTCTTGATATGTAAGGTATCCATTTTCATGGAAAGAGTCTATAGCATCTCACTCTTGAAGTCTTCCAGCATGTTTCCAATTTCACCTTTAATGGATGAATTGGAAGAAGAGGTACTGGCTATGGGTTGACTCCCCCTACCTTTATTTTTGGCTACTCTAGAATGGTTTCTAAAAATAGTCTTTATGTCCTCATAGGATAGTTGGTAGATGTATCCCCCAGACAGTAGATGGAGGGTGTCTAAAAGGTCTTCCCGAATTCATCTGAGCAGGACCAACTTCAAAGACTCAGGGTCAAGTGTACACCTGGCCCTTTTGTAACTGAGTTGGAACCTCTCATCATAGTCTTCCAGGGACTCATCACTTCCTATGGTCATTAAGAATATTTCTTCTTTAGTATCTTTTGACCTACAATAGTCTTGATACTTTTCATTAAATGCCTGCTGCATCTGAGCCCAAGTTGTGATGTTATTGCCAGGTAATCCCATGAACCAGTGCAATGCTGCATCCTTGAGAGTAGAAGGGAACAATTTCAACTTTTGCTCATCTTTTGCATAGTCATAAGTTCGACAGATGACAGAAAACTCGAACAAGAAGGTGTCAAGATCTTCTGTAGTCAGACCATGGAAGTGAGGTAGGGTTGAAGGACTTATATTCTTCATTTTGGTGTCCCCATTGATCTCTCGAATGGGGAACGTACCCTCTATTCTCTCTCAATTTCCCCTAGCATTTATGTTTTTAGCCATTGGCTCCAGAGGAATGGTTTCTTCTTCTTATTCTTCCCCTATAGGTTCTTCAAATATGTTTGGCTATTCACATAATGTTTCTTCTTGATTGCAACCACCGAAGAAGAGAGAAGGTTGGCTATGTGAAGCAGTGGGGTGTTGGGCAAAAAGTTTCCTAAGTTATCTCTACTCGTACGAGGCATGAAAGGAAATATTTTTGGTTGGTTTTTTTGTTTGTTTTCCCCACATTGAGAGTACCTGTAGAAACTAAAATTGTGATTGAACAGGACAAAATGCAACTAGTTGCAATGAACTTGCTGGAATGGAAATTTGCAGAATTGAAAAGGAAAGCAAGGAAATGCAGAATTGAAAGAATAGAAATGACTAGTCTACTTTTGCTAAAATAAACTATTAGCATAATGTTGCAATAGGAAATAGAAGAAAGCAATAATCACAGAATACTCTGACGCTTTCCCAACAACGGTGCCAAAAATTGGTGAGCACTAGTATTACAGCAAGAATGATGCAACTCTTGGGCTGCCAACTTTACTTTTATCAACTCGATAGTTCGTAACAAAGTTGGAAGTGTCGGTGTCGTATGCACAAGTACTAGTTCTGATTGTATGTTGTCACTTGGTCAGCTAGCGCAAGATCACTAGGAGCTCAAACCAACTTCTATAGATTTTAGAAGAAGCTCTATGTATGATTAATGGAAAGGAATATTACTCTACAAATGCTATTCTAACTGCAGAAAGGAGAAAGACTAGAATGTGAAGAAAAACCTAATAAACCCTAATTAACAAGCTAATTATACTTTTGCCAAAGACACTATGAAAACCATGAAATAAATGACATTACCTACTCAAGGAAGTAAACAACATCTAACCATGCTATTCATGGAAGTAAATAAGCAAAAAACATGTTTTACGATTTTTATGTGTTTTTATGTGAATTTAGCGTGCATCTAATTTATTGTGTGTGAGTGTGGCAGCGAATAGGTGGTGTTAGAGGGCCGTTTTTGAGCTTGGGAGGATATAAGATGTTGTAGATGGGTCCTAGGAGGTCTTAGGTGGCCTTCTGGAGGCTTTTCGCACACTCTAGCTTCAACAGAAAGCCTACAAGAAAAGCTACAGGAGGACACAGGAAAACTACAAGAGGAAAACAGGAAAACTACAAGAGGCCTACAGGAGGAGGCCAAGAGAAATTTTTGTTGTTTTCAGGGTGTGAGAGTGGGTGGAAAAGGTGCATGAAGGGTCGAATGAGGTGTTAGGGCACCTAATGTCTACCATGAATCACTAGGAGAGAAAAAGATGATTGGGTTTGCTCAAGGAGAGAGGAAGAAGTTCTATGAAAAGTGAAGGAAACTAGGGCTGAATTGAGGTGAGGTTTGGGAGACCTATAGGGCATGGATCAGATGGTGGGTGTGATGTATAGTAAGCTAGCCTACTACTGGAAGAGATATGCTGCATAGAAACTGATAGTCAACCAAGAAAATCAAGCAATCCATGAAATGAGTGCATTCTAAAAAACAGAGTTTTGCATTAAAATGGCCTAAACTATGATGCATAGAAGGAAATGTTGGGAAATGCTGTAAGAAAGGAAAGCATGCAAAGTACTATTGCAAATCAGGAAGTGAACATGATAAAGAAGATCTAAAGCAAAGTAGAACTGGACTATTAACCTACTAAAGAGCTGCAAACACTAGAAGTCCTAGGAAAGAGGAAAATCTGTTTTTTTGGGGTTGCAAGAGAGTCTTTGCCTCAAATCATGGTCCTAGAGGGAGGAAGAGAGGCCAAGGCACTATTTCTAGCCTTTTGAATCTTCTATGATCACTGCTTAACCTGCTACAGAAAACACAAATGGAAGCAAGCTACTAAATCATCAAAAGCAACCTATTCTTAACCATAAGAGAAATACATCTAACAACAAACTAATCTACAAACTGAAGTAAAGCATACAAATACAATTAAAAAGGTTGGCTACTTGGATTGGGCCCTAATCCAAGAGCTTTAGCCCTCTTGGGTAACACAGTGCTAGCTCAAAAATGATTCCATCTTCATTATCAAGAAATAGTAAGATTACATAAAACTGTCATACAATAGTAAGCTTGAAATTTGAGAAAAGTTTTCCCAAGCAAAAAAGTTGACCCTAGTGAGGCCCTAGGCCTCTCTACTTATACATCCAAAGATACTAACATCTTCCTTAAAATCAAGGAGGCTTCGCTCCAAAAACTCAAGACAACTATCAATCATCTTTCACTTGCTCGGCTGCCTTTTAGTGCATCATTCGGCTGCTTGTACTCCAAGCTGAATGAATGGGAATTCGAAGTGAGGAGAAATAAATGAGGGTGATTCCCTCCTATAATTCCTCTCCTCTATCTACTTAGAGTTATTGCTACAGTTTGGCCACTAGATCCTTGACTTTGACCTCAAAATCCATCAATAATCTACATTAAATACATGTTAGACCAATGACATAATAACTAACTCAACTAATCCTATAAGCATAAATATAATCAGAAAATCATACTATAAGCTAAGAGAATTGTTGATTTGACTAGGTTATGAGGTAAAATGAGCCCATATAATTACCCATTTATGAGGCTCATCACATGAGAACAGTCATGCTGAGTCACCGGAACTGCTAGCTTGGAGGTTACCACAAATGGCCTATCACCTGATCACATGCCCTGTCCATGCTTCCTCCACCAGGTTAGCTAACCACTAACAGATTCGGGCATATCCAAAGTCATTTTTGGGTTTTTGTAATTAAATTTTTTGTTATTTTAATACAAGGATCTTGTAACGAATGCCTAAGATGGCTTTATGTCATAAGACTGAACCTTACTTTCAGTGTTCATGCCAATCTTGGCTTGGGAGGCTTTGAATGTACATGCAGCCTTATAAGAACATTATTTTTCTCATGGAAAGAAGAGGAGAGTGGTTTTGGATTTTGTATGCAGGTTTTGGAGGTCATAGTCATTTTTGTTTTCAGTGTAACAGGATCATCCAGAGTCGGAATTGAGAACCGTGATAGGCGTTAGAAAGCTGGTTTAGAGATCTATCCTTTGATAGTGACCAAAAGTGTCTATGTGAATATTCAATTTAGTCAAATTTCTATGTAATCAACCTATTCTATTTCAATCCTAATAAAGTGGTCACCCATCTTGAAAGCAGACCCGGAGACGTAGTTCATCAGGGACAAACTTTGTAATCAATTGTGTTGTCTAGTATCACTGTGTATTTTTTTTTTCATTAGTGTTTTACATCTTACTTATGTATTATCAGTTATCGTAAAGTCTTTCTTCTCAAGCAATTCTCTCAGCTTTCGCAATTTTAGTTCTACATCAGTTTTAACATATGATCATTTCAGATCATATAATTTGCTATCAGAGTAGGTTGCATTTGTAGAATTTTCCAATGACTGTTAACTAGGTCAAAGTCGCAATGTGGAGAAGGAATCCTTGAGCAGATTTATCCATAGATTGGAAAGTGATGAGTCGTTCATAAGTCGACCATGATAGGATCTAATGTAGGTGAAAACACTGAAACTAAGATGAGTGATGAATAGTTTCAGCAAGAATTCTTGACTATGCAGTAGATGTTGGGAGAAATGTATGAAGACAAGAAGGCGAGAGATGCAACTTCTTCTTGAAAGACATTGAAGCCAGACAAAGGTAAAGGCAAGGCTGATAAACCACCTTCACCTCCATCATCTCCATCATCATCATCATCATCTTCTTCTTCTAGTGTAAAATCTAAAACAGAAAAGAAACCTAAGAAAACATCTCTTTTGAAACTTGATGTCAAATTTTAATTACCTATTTATGATGGTGAAATGAATCCTGAAAAGTTATATAATTGGATTAAGCAGTTAGAAGTGTATTGTCATATTCAGAACATCTCTGACGATAAAATAAAAATTCAATTAGCTACACTTAGAATGGGGGGAATATCTTTAATATGGTGGGAAAGTAAAACTTAGATAGATGTAAAGCAGAAAGGTAAAGTCATCTCTTCATGGTATAAGTTCTTAAAATCTCTTAGCAAACAATTCTATCCTTTAGGATACATGCAACAAGTTGTTATTGATTGGCAGCACTTAAAGCAAGGTAAAGGGCAGAGTGTTGCGGAGTTCACTCAGGAGTTTATAAAGAAACCATTGGCACTTGGTATTTCATTGAATACACATGAAACTTTGTTAAAATACATTGGAAGTTTACATTCATATTTGTAGCATACATTATTGATGTTTAATCCTGATGATTTTGATGAAGTGTGTATTCAGGCTATACATATTGAATCAGGTGGTAGACCATTCAAGTTTTCATCGTAGTCATCCAAAGATTTGGAAATCAAATATTCCAATGACAGTAAGGGGAAGAAAAATTCGAAGAGAAAGAAATCAGCGATAGCTCAGAAGGAAAGACTTACTTGTTTTCATTGCCAGAGAATCGGTCATGATGAATCTAAGTGTTGGAAACTTCATCCAAAACTTAAGCCCAAAAATTTCCTTAAGGAGAAGGATGAAAAGAAGGCAATTGCAGCAGTCTAGCAAGATCTAGGTTCAGATTCAAGTGATGAAAGGAGGATAACTGCTATGGTTACAAAAGGTAAAACTTCTGACACTAGTTCAAGTTCAAATACTATCGCATCTTCATCGAACATAAATCCTTCAAATGAGGATAAAAGAGTTGAATTGTTTAACATAAGGATAACTTCTAAGCACACAAAGATAGATACAATGTTTGACAATGGATCACAGGCCAATCTAATATCTGAATATTTAGTTAAGAGTTTGGGTTTGGAAACATAGAATCATCCAAGACCTTACCCATTAGGATGGCTAAATAAATCAACTCAGATAAAAAACACCAAAGAGTGTCGATTAAGATTTTCCTTTAGAGCTAATTACATTGATGAAGTGGAATTAGATGTGGTTCCAGTAGACATATGTGGATCTGTCTTAGGAAGTCCTTATATTTATGACCATGATGCAGTATTTTAAAGGAAAGGGCATAAATATTACCTTAAGAAAGATGGCGTTGAATTTATTGTCAGGACACATCAAAACAAAAATCACTTGAATATTATTGCTAATGAAATGAAGCGATTAATAAGCTCAAATAAAAGATTTGTAATCATGTGTGTAAAGGAAGAGCATAAGAATCAACACGATGTTTGTTCAAGTTATGAGTCCCAGCTTAAAGGTAGTTTGATCAAAGAGATAGAAACTATTCCAATTCTATGTAAAACCAAACATCTTACTCATAATCAGGGAATACAACATGAGTTACATTTTGTGTCTAAAACTCCTCTTGCTAATGTCAGAATGAATCAGTTCAGTCCAAGTTTGGAAATTAACAGTTACAGGGATACAAGTGAGTATTGGGGAAAGTCGGTGTTAAATTTCTCTTATATTGTGTCACCATTTCATGTTTCGAACAATTTGGAAACCTCTTTTCAAGTGGAGAGGAAACCTATTTGTTTTCATCTCAAAGCCTTTTCTAAAGTAGTGTCAAAGTATTTAAGGGAAACTTATGCATCAGGGGAAAGTGCTAATCAATGGAAACATCATTTAATGAATAAGGGAAAAGTGATTCAAACAAATCAACAAATAATTCAATACTTTCAAAATCAAACTAAGTTGCAGCAGTTTTCATCTTATAGTTTGATGGGTTTATGACAGCAAGTTCACTTAGTAATCAAGAATCATGAAAGTATAGTTGGTTTGATTTCAAGAATATATTTGATTGTCTTTGTTATTCCGCAAAATGGATTGCTAATTTATGTCAATGATATTGAACAATATTCTATAGAGACTATTTTCAAAGATGATTATGAATCACTAACTCATGGTATGTCGTGGAAAGAATTCAATTTTCATGTTCATAATAGGTTATTTGACCATCTTCACAAGTTGTACATATTGCATATGGATGGAATAGGTCACCGACTCCAAATGTGCTAGGGTGAGCATCATCATGGTCATCACTTTCAGGTGGTTGATCGAATGTATTGGTACATCATCAAGGAAAGGTGGAGAGCGAGGGATCTCTACCCTCATCAACTATTTGTTTAGTCAAAATTTTGTGGTCCAAAAGCTTTCAAGTGGAGAGGATTGATCCAGGAGGATTTCGTTAGATTAGTTACATAGGTTCAGTGTCATCATTAGCAATTTTGTCTGGTGTTTTTCAGTTTCGACAGTGTTGTTTATGATTCAGGTTGTTCAGGGGATGTCTATGGCTTTTCATGGTGTTCAGTTGATATGGTTTTCGACATGGGTTTGTCATCCCTTTTGCAAGGTTTGGTCATCGACATGTGTTGTCGTCTGCCTCGGAGGATTTGGGTTATCGATGGGTTGTCATCTTGTGATGTTGCTACAAATGTCACTTTGTGATGAAGAAATGTACATGGGTATTTTTGTATCTAAAACCTATATGCATTAAAATCCAAGTCCTAGCTCTAAACCTATGGTACAAACCTAATGAAAAATTATAATACTTAAAACTACACCTAAAACCATACATTAAAACAAATTAAACCTAAGTCTAAACCTATTCGGACCTTATAACATTACTAACCATCTAAAAACATTGCAGAAACATAAAACAGGTCCCTAACCGTAGCACATAGCCACATTGGAACCGTGTCATATGAGTGGATACGGGAGTAACAACTATGGTAAGAGGTGCTTGGAGGTTATAGTTAACCACAACATCAATAGTCAGTGGAACTGTAACCAGGTGAACGACTATGCAAACCATAGTGGGCAGACCGCGTGGGAACTGCCGGACTATCCACCAACCATCACTGCACATGAGAACAGTCAGGGTGAGTCATCAGAACCACTGGCTTGGAGGTTACCAAAAATGACCTATCACCTAATCACATGTGTTGTACATGCTTCCTATGCTCGGTTAGCTAACCGTTAACGGATTCAGGCATATCCAAAGTCATTTTTGGGTTTTTGTAATCAAGGCTTTTGTTATTTTAATACAAGTACCTTGTAACGAATTCCTAAGGTGGCTTTATGTCATAAGATCGAACCCTACTTTCAATGTTCATGCCAATCTTGGCTTGGGAGGCTTCAAATGTACCTACAGCCTTATAAGAACATTAGTTTTCTCATGTAAAGGGGAGGAGAGTGGTTTTGGATTTTGTATGTAGGTTCTCGAGTTCATAAGCGTTTTTGTTTTCAATGTAACAGGAGCATCCAGAGTCGGAATTGAGAACTATGATAGGGATTGGAGAGCTGGTTGAGAGAGGTATCCTTCGACACTGACCAAAAGTGCCTACATGCACATTCAGTTTGGTCAAAATTTTGTGTAATCAACCTCTTATGTTTCAATCCTAATAAAGCAGTTGCCCATCTTGAAAGTAGACCCAGAGACATAGTCCATCAGGGACAAACTTTGTAATCATTTGTTGTCTAGTATCGTTGTGTATTTGCTATTTTCATTACTATTTTTCATCTTACTTATGTATTATGAACTGTCGTAAAGTATTTCTTCTCAAGCAGTTCTCTCGGTTTCCGCACTTTCAGTTAACATTCAATTCATTAATGGATAATCAATTCTACATTAGTTTTAACATATGATCATTTCAGATCACTAAGCCTTGCTTAACTGCATCCCAAGTACTACTTTTAGTAGTTTCTTTTGATGCAGCTCTCTTAGAAGCCATGTTACCTGTAACTGTGGAGAGATTCTCAACAACTATTGTACTTGGAGACAAACAAGACACTAATAGCATGCAAATATTAGCATGAAACCAAAATCACTTCAAAAACAGATCAAGCAACAAACTGGGCAAATGCTTGGAAGAATTGCACAATACTAGCTCTCAGAGGTGACTATTGAAATGTGGCAACAAGAATATTCCAATTTAATTTATCTTTGAATTAAATTGTGAATTAAAATCGAATTTAGTCTTAACAGCTACTTGGAAATAGTTAATTAAGTTATTTTGACTTAATTAGTTGAAGAAATTCAAGTTATAAGTCTTTCTAAAGTCATGCAAGAGTTATCCCTTAAATTAAGGAGATAAGCCTTAAATTAAGGAGATAAGATTGAGTTATATTTGAGTTGTAATTAGTTAACTCAGTTTACTAAGTTAAATCCAGTTAAATTAGTTCCAAACTATTTGAGGAAATTAGAGAGATTTAATAGTCAGTTGATGCATGCATGCACTCAACTAGTGTACTCCAGTTAATTGAAGACTCCCTCATCAAAAACTCATGCATGTATATTATGAGAAATACCCAGTTGAGATTAAAGACAAGGACAATGTACTATCAGTTGCATGTGTTTTCCTATAGAGAAAACTCATGCATACAAAAGGAATCATTCCTTAAGGATTGCACAGTTCTAACAGTGTGTGAGATCAGGTGATCATCCACTGGGTAGAAGAGGTTTTCCGCTTGGTTGAAGGAGAATCATCCCAGAGGAACAACACAAGGAAATAGGAGCTTGGAGGGCAGAGAGGAAGGCTTGAGAGAAGCTTTGATTTCCTGTGAGCATCTATGAGGATTGTACTGAGAGCTGGCTAGCGGTTAGAGCTAAGGCTTTGTATAATTCTTATGTATTTCCACCTTGTATGATAATACAGATAGTGGGGTTTTAGTTGAGGCTTTCCACAAAGTATTTTCATGTGTATTGTGCATTGATTCTTCTTCTTTTGGTTATATTGTTCAACTCAATCTTTAAGCTTCTGAAAATTGATAGTAGAAGTAGGTTATAGTATTTCTCTTTGATTTATATTGCATTATCCGGTTAACCTGCAACATATTTTCTACATGGTATCAGAGTTGGTTTTGTAGAAATTTTCTACATGGTATCAGAGCTGGATTTGTAGAAATTTTCTACATAATAATGGAGCTATGAACATTATACTGAGAAAAGAATTTGAAGTTTGAAGTTAGAGGTTGCAAATGAAAATCAAATTCATATCATAATTCAAGGTTGGCCAATGGCGTTCTATGTCTTGAGAATCGAGTATGCCTTGGAAGGTAGCTCAAATTACATAGCATGGAAATATAGAATGGAGGTTGTATTAGAAGACAATGGCTTGAAGGATTTCATTGATCAAGAAATCCCAAAGCCAACTTCAACTAATGCACAAGAATCGGCTGAGTGGAAGAAGTGTGTGGAAAAGGTGAGACGGATCATCCTTTAGGGAGTTTGAGACCATATTGTCTCGAGTATCCATGGGAAGGATACTCCATTTTCAATGTGGAAGACATTGAAGGACCTCTACCAGAACAGTAGGGACTATAGGAAATTGGCGCTCAAGGATAAGCTTCAAAGAATCAAGACGGAGAAGGGCGATACTATTTCCACATATCTGAACAAGCTCACCACCTATAGAGATGAGCTTATCGGTGTGGGAATAACTATTGTCGATGATGATATGGTGAGCCTCGCTCTCCTTAGCCTTCCAAAGAGTTGGAATAGCTACCAAGACTCTATGAATGGAAGGGAGAAACTGTCGAATTGGGAATGACTGTGGTCGGATCTAATGCAGGAGGAGATCAGGAGGAGCACACGAGATGGTTCTTCATCCAAGGATGATGATGAAGAAAATTTGGCCTTAGCAAGTAAGGCAAGGAAAGGGAAGGGGAAGGCTTCCCATTCCAAGTCGAATTCTTCTCATGAAGGGAAGAAAGGTGACAAGTCTAAAGTGAGATTCTTTAATTGTCACGAGATGGGACATTATGCAACTAAATGACCATCGAAGAAGTCCAAGAAGGGATCCTCGGAAGGATCGAAAGGTGTGGCATTAGCCTCTTAGTTCGAAATGCACTTTACCCTCATCTCATGCATGGTGTCATCGATGATGGGTTGTGTTTGGTATCTTGACAGTGGAGCCTTATTCCACATGACCAGTGATAAAAATTTATTCAGTGCCTTGGAGGAGAAAGACCTCAAGATGCGCATAGAGATGGGTGATGATGGAAGGTATAATGTTTAGGAGTGGGCATAGTTTCTTTTCAAAGGGAGCATGGAGCTCCTATCACCTTGACAAATGTGAAGTATGTGCCTAGACTAAAGAAGAATTTGGTATCGGTCGCGATGTTGGAGGAAAAAGGCTATGATGTTGTCTTCAATAAAGGAACAACGTTCCTAAGACACATAGCCATGGGTCAGACCAAGAGGATAGGGATTTGGGTGAAGAATCTCTATAAACTAGAGGTAGATGATTGTGCAGCATTGGGTACAAAAGAAAAATTGGTGCAAAGCCAAGACATTGGCGAGTTGTCGTACAGGTGGCTGGGCCATTTGCATCATGGGGCTTTGAAGATAATGCAACAGATATATACAGGACTTCCCAAAGGTAAACTTTAGCAAGTTGACACATACAAAGGTTATACCTTGGGAAAGTACACCAAGTCTTCCTTTCATGATCGAGACAGTCGAGCAAAGGCTATCTTAGAGCAAGTTCATACTAATGTGTGTGGACCATTCTTGACGGCATCCAAAGTGAAGAAAAGGTATTTTGTGATTTTCATTGATGATTATTCTCATAAATGCTAGATTTATTTCATGCAAAAGAAGGACCAAACCTTCACAAAGTTTTGTGAGTTCAAAGCTTTGGTCAAGAAAGAGTCAGGGAAGAAGATCAAGGCCTTGAGAAGCGACAACGATGGAGAATATGTCTCTAAAGAGTTTAAGGACTTTTGTGCAGTGGAAGGACTTAAACGAGAGTTGACAACACCTCATAACCCACAACAGAATGGGGTGGCCGAGAGGAAGACCAAAACTATTGTAGGGGCAGTACAGGAAATGCTGCATGACCAAAGCCTACCACTTCACTTGTGGGTTGAGGCATGCAACGCAGTGGTCTATTTACAAAATAGAAACCTGCATTGTGTACTTGGGATGAAGAAACCAGAGGAAGATTTCTTCGGTAAGAGACCAGATGTGGGTCACTTCAAAATATTTGGCTCATCGGTATATTGCCATGTGACAAAGGATGCATGGAAGAAGCTTGAGCTGACAACAGAGTTGGGGATAATTGTGGGGTACATTGATACACCTCACAACTATCAAGTGTACTTGCCTACCAGTGGGAGGATAGTGGTTCGTAGAGATCTCAAGTTTGATGAGCAGAAGGTCATGCTAGTTTCCCTTGGGAGGGAGCTCCAACTACAGGTTATGGAGGAACTATTGGTTCCTAAGGAGGAGGAGCCTTAGACTGATGTGGAGTAGCCACATGCAAAGGTTCCAGGAGTGGAGACATCCACTCAAGCAGAGTCTTCCAGAGATTGATGGAAGTGCATAAGAGAAGTTGACAGATTGTTGGAGTATGCATGAGAGAATGTGGGAGCACCATCTTCTCAACGCAAACAGAGGAGGTCACATGAGAGGTACATTGGATACATGGCCCTTGCTGGGGAATATGTTGAGACTAAGCAATCTTCCTTTGAGGAAGCAGTGCAGCAACCGATTTGGGTTCATGCTATGGTGGAGTATGACTCCATAGTTCGTAACAGTGTTTAGGACATGGTTCCGAGACTAGAGAACAAGTCAGTTGTGAGTTCCTGTTGGCTTTACAAGGTAAAGCAAGCTGCTAATGATGGGAGGATCATGTTGTTGCAGTATATTTCGACAGAGGAGCAAGATGTTGACATTTTGACAAAGGCATTGTCAAAGTGTAAATTCAAGTTCCATAGAGACAGGATCAGGGTGGAAGATAATCCCTTTCTCGTTGAGACGGAGTGTTGAAATGTGGAAACAAGAATATTCCAATTTAATTTGTCCTTGAATTAAATTGTGAATTAAAATCGAATTTAGTCTTAACAGCTACTTGGAAATAATTAATTAAGTTATTTTTACTTAATTAGTTAGAGAAATTCAAGTTAGAAGTCTTTATGAAATCATGCGAGAGTTATCCCTTAAATTAAGGAGATAAGATTGAGTTATATTTGAGTTGTAATTAGTTAACTCAATTTACTAGGTTAAGTCTAGTTAAATTAGTTCCAAACTGTTTGAGGAACTAATAGAGAGTTAAAAATCAATTGATGCATGCATGCACTCAACTAGTGTACTCCAATTAACTGAAGATTCCCTCATCAAAAAATCATGTATGTCTATTCTGAGAAAGACCCATTTGAGATTAAAGACAAGGACGATTTACTATCAGTTGCATGTGTTTTCCTATAAAGAAAACTCATGCATGCAGAATGAATCATTCCTTGAGGATTGCATAGTTCTAACAGTGTGTGAGATCAGGTGATCATCCACTGGGTAGAAGAGATTTTCCACTTGGTTGAAGGAGAATCATCCCAGAGGAAAAACGTAAGGAAATAGGAGCTTGGAGGGTAGACAGGAAGGTTTGAGAGAAGCTTTGATTGCCTGTGATCATCTCTGAGGATTGTACTGCGAGCTGGCTAGCTCTTAGAGCTAAACCTTTGTATAATTCCTATGTATTTCCACCTTGTATGATAATACAGATAGTGGAGTTTTTTGCTAAGGCTTTCCCCAAAGTATTTTCATGTGTATTGTGCATTAATTCTTCTTCCTCTAGTTTTATTATTCAGCTCGATCTTTAAGCTTCCGCAAATTGATAGTAGAAGTAGGTTATAATATTCTGCTTTGATTTATATTGCATTATCGGGTTAACCTATAATAGATTTTCTACAGTCACTAACTGCTAGTTGGTTTTGTGCATGGTGCAGTCCCAACTACCAATGGGGAGGTAACGCTAACTCGAACTACGCAATGCATTGTTTAGTCTGGCTTAGGCTGGTTGGGGTTGTGCATTGTGCAATACCAGTGGACAAGGCTAAGGAATAGCTCTTAGAAATGCACAGTGCATAGTTGGAACCAACTCTTGGCAACCTCTACGCAATTCCTGGATCCAAGGTAGTGCCTTGAGATCTAGAAATGTGCAGTGCATGCCGTGAAATAGCTAGATTCAGGGCAAGGAAGCCCAGATATGCCCAATGGAAACATGAAAACAAGAATATATGAAAGTAGAAGTGAAGGTGGGTGTAGATTTGAGTGAATGATGATGGATAAACAAGTGTGTGAATCAACCAAACTGAAGAGAAATGAAGCATGTGGGGAGAGTCACCACAACGAAAATTGTTAGTGAAAAAATTGGGTTATGCATGCGACACTTGGGAAAGGCAATGAAAAACTAAAAAAAAAACACTTCTACAAGTTAAGACAAATCAAAACACCAATTGTTAATTCAATAAAATGGGTAAAACAACACTCTCACAAGCCAAGAAAACAAAAGAGACAGAAAAAGAAGCAAAAGACTAGAAAAGTAAGACTTACCCAGAAAAGTTGTGATGACTGTGTTGAAGGTTCCTAGATCTCCTCAGGAATGCCAATGATCCAAGAAAAAATGCGCAAATGATATTTTTGGGCATTCGTTAAATATATTTGGTCGATTTAGGGATTATGACGTGAAGGCCAAAAATCTAGGAAAAAATGACACTTCGTGGAAATTTCTAAAAATAACTCAAGTGTAACTCTAAATGCTAAAAATATATCCCTATTTTTTAGGGATGCTTTTTCGCTTTTTGATTTTTTATTTTTCGGTAAAAATATGCCATGCATGCATGAAGAGAATGTGCAATTCCTGAGGGGGACTAGACAACTCACTAGGTCATGCATCAGGCAGTTACTGAGGGAAAGCTTCTGTGCAATTTATGGGTTGAGTGGCTCTAGATGCCTCTCATGCTCTACGTAGTTTCCCAGTAGAAAGGAATATGTTAGCTGTCTCTGCACAGTTTCGGAGCTGAAGGTTCACTATGGGCTTAGACTTCACAATTCCTAGACTCAAGGATGGTTGCTCGAAAGGATTGCGCAACTCACTAAGTCATGCCTGGAACCGGGTTGCAATCAAGTCAAGAGATTAGCTTGCAGGTTAGACAAAAAACATTTTAGAAAACACAAGCTATAAGCAAAAGATGAAGCTCAATTAAATCGCAAGTACCTAGGTCAGCGAAAGATGAGCTGTTGTAATTTTAGGAGAGAGGCTCGAAAATGAAGTATAGGCAAAATTTTGGAGGGTGGTTGTAGCCACTACAATAGATTAATAGCGAGATAGTTAGGATTTTAGACCAAAACCTTGAAATCCTATAGAAAATAAGCTATGAAAATCCATGAATAATAATATAAAAAATATGAGAGGTGCACAAAATAAATACTGTAGAAAATATGGGTTGATTTTATTGAATGAAAATATAGCCAAAATCTTAATGACAAGTCTTTTCGAAGACCCTTGACCAGTTCCAAAACTCAAACTACTATAATGTACAAATTCATATACAAGCTATAAATAGAAGATGAAGCTCAATTAAATCGTAAGTCCTTGGGTTAGCGTAAGATGAGATGTTGTAATTTTAGGAGGGAGGCTCGAAAATGAAGCATAGGCAAAATTTTGGAGGGTGGTTGTAGCCGCTACAACAGATTAATAGCGAGCTAGTTAGGAGTTTAGACCAAAACCTTGAAATCCTATATAGCATAAGCTATGAAAATCCATGAATAATAATATAAAAAATATGAGAGGTGTACACAATAAACACTGTAAAAAATATGGGGTGATTTTATTGAATGAAAATATAGCCAAAATCTTAACGACAAGTCTTTTCGAAGACCCTTGACCAGTTCCAAAATTCAAACTACTATAATGTACAAATTCATATAAAATAGTCAAGGAAACCAAATAGGAATAGTAGCGTGATAATCCTTCAAGCAAAATGTGAAATTAGAAAACTTCTTTCTTCACAGATCCTTGAAAAAATAAGGAAGTCACCGAAATTTTCCTCTCCTTTCGTCATGAGGCTTTCTTCACAACTTTTTCTTTCGTGCCTTCATAGATCTCTCCTCTTTTTAAAGAGGTTATGGGAAGTTTTGGAAGTTGCTCGGGTTTGAAATATGAGACTAGTTTTATTTCTAATAAAGTTGATTAGACACATGATTAAATACTTCTAAAGTTTATTAAAATGATTAACTTCTATTGATGTTTTTGACTCTAGTAAGACCCTTTTTATTTTGTATTTTCTTATTTTCGAACGAAACATCCACATAATTATTTTCCATATAAATCCTATTCAAACCATCAACATATATGAGCATAAATAAATATAACAAAATGAAAACATATCTTTCATCATCATACACAAATCTATAACATTAAAAATTTCCTCGTCACTCCTTGTTTCCCCATGTTCCTCTAGGTTAATCTGTGAGCCCACATCATGTATAAGGCATGACACTATATATATCTATATAACTCAAAACATAGTTGTTTCAACATCCATGTAACCAAAATTGGAAAGTGCCACTATGTAGCGTGTTTGTCAAAGGAAAGTAAACAACAACCATAACCATATCATAAGCTAATAATAAAAAATCCATAAATTATTAACCCAACCTATGAGAAGGGGTTGATTCTGCTTGTTGATCCTCCTAGCGCGGATGAGAAGTGATTAAATGTCAAGTTGCATGTGAGGAATCAGAGCATGTAACATGTGCCTTTTTCTTCTCAGTGCTTGGGGCAGGCTATGGGGCAACTTTCTGCTTAGGAAATCGATGAAAATGGCCAACATGCACTATATTCTGATGAGAGGAATGATGTGCAGAATGTGGTTGCTGATTGGACGGTGTAGATGGTTGTGATGCAATGCCAAGAGAGAGAACAACCTGCGACGTGGCTAACCATAAATGTGAGACCTATGCATTTAGGAGGAGGAAAACAAATGTCATATTCTAATTAGCTGGAGGAATTCCCTGGAAAGATATGGAAATTCCGGTCATAGAGAAAATCCAGCAAGGATTTTTGTAAATCCAAGTTATAGTTGTTAAACTTTGAAATTTTAGGTGTCCTAGACGTTTTTGATGGTGCTGAATCCATTTCCACCATCAATAACACTATTCAAACAGTGCCTTTACAAGATTTTTTGAAACTTTTTTGCCCAAATTCCAGCCACTTTTGACCGTCTAGGCAATTCCTCCATCTCGTTAGACAACTCCAAAATAAATGGTAGGCCAGCCCCGAAAATAATGGAAGGCTTTTGTAGTAATTGGATTCCAGCCATTGTAATTATTTGGGGAGACCATAGGAGCAGATACATATGGAGAGACAGGTATGCCTTTTGTTAGATGGACAAGGATCACAGGGTTGCGATTGCCAAAAAACCAGGTTGGGGAAAATGTTGGTCGAGGAGATTAACCAAGTCATAACCTACCAGATTTCCAATTTGTTTTAGTAGGCATCAAAAATGAATTGAAACCATAAACCTTTTGTCACTTCTCACTGCTAAATTCAGATCTTTATTTGGTCCCCTTCTACCCCTGCCTCTGCCTCTATTTCTATTAAAAAATCTCATGATGGGAGCTAATAGAAGTTAATTTCACAGGAAGCCCAATTTAGGCATCTAATCCTTAGTTAATATATTATTGTCTGAGAAAGAAACAAACATAGGCAAGAATATTAGAAGTGGAGGGGAATAGGTCACTTAGCGGATCAGCTAGATTGACCAAGAATTATCAATTTCACTCGAAGGTTATTGACATTATAGAAGTTTATCATTTGAAAAAAGATATGAAAGGTAAAGAATGCATAAGAAACCCAGGATGAGAACTATGCATACATTTCCGAATATTACGTCCAAAATATGAGTGAAATTTGGGTCGTACATGATTTAATCAAGACAAAAAGAAGTTGTTACGAGAAACAAAATGATGGTCATCATTCCTGGGAACTACAATTCTAGGAACGATATGGGACATGAAATGAAGTTTTATACAAATATTCCAATTTGCACTGGCTGGAAATTGATTTGTTATGAAACTGGTCATTTCCCATAGTGTATCATGCAAAAAAGTTTATCCATTTTTTTTTGACATTTTTGTTCTGCCTCTCTTTTTCCTCCCTTTCTCCATTTCCTTTCTCAATTGATGTTAGCTCCCATTTCAAAAGCAAGAGTTGCCTTTTCATGTTGCATCAATTGATGTTAGCTCTCATTTCAAAAGCAAGAGTTGCCTTTTCAAGTTGCATTTTATAGTTGTGTGTGCAAGCTAGCGATTGTGAGAGCCCGTAAAGCAAGGTTTGAGGACATTTTAAGATGGAGAGGAGGATAGATTCATAATTCATTGGAGTTCAGTAAAGCAAGGTTTGAAAATGATTTAAGTTGGAGAGAAGCATATATTCATCATTTAGCTATGCTTTTTTATTATGTCAATGAATATTAAATAGTTGCATCCCTCATTAACATTTAAGACATTCTTAAAATATTATTACACGAGGACTACCACTCTCATTGGCACTTCAAAGTTTCTGTAATTTGTAATTTCCTTTGCATCTTTCATTTAAAATTGGTCTTACATTTTTTCAATATGGGCTAAAGGTGACAATCAATAAAGCCACTGTATGAAAATATGAATATGGTTGTGTCCAAGCCATATTACTGATCAGTTATAGCTTGGAGATCATCTTTTACACTAATTGACCAATAACAACCCCTGAAGGAGGCTTTTATGAATGATGACTAGAGCTCATTTTCAAATCCACGTTATTCATGTTCTTGTTTAAGAACCCCTTTTTGAATATCATTTGTAGAATCTCTTCCTAGTATCCAATGTTTGTAGATCTATGTGGAACTATTAACAACATTACTCGACATAATTAAAAAATAGTGTCTCTAACATTGTATGTTGGAGGTATTCCATTAATACCAAAATTGTTTTACTTATTTTAATATGTTTATCTCCTTTGAGTTTCAAATTTTTCTTTCAATCTATTCATATTTGCCTCTTATGCATTGGAGACAATCATGCCCAAGGAGAATATCAATGATGGGATAGAGATAGCATGTTAATGGCAATCTGTATTCCATCACTTTTTATACTGTATCTGAAGGAGAATATGGAAGCCAATAATCCAACATTTTTTTGTTAGTGTTTCATTTTGTGTTTCTATGCAATTGTTATCAAACGAAATGCTTGTGGTAGTTGTAGTAATTAATTTTTTACACTTTGATTTTTTAACAACCCAAGTCAAATATCAAAACACTTATTTATTTATTTATTTTGTATACTGTTTTTTTTTAAGCTAGGTTACATAGGAAGAAAGTTTGTAAAAGAGAGAATGAGTTTTCATTTTAAGCAATGAATATGTTACCAAAGCTTACACAACAACCTTCAACAACAAATACTCTTCTCACAATATAACAGTAAATCTGGTATTCAAATAATTTTAAATTAAAATTCTACTAAACTAACTGATATTCAAATAATTTTAAATTAAATTCATTTAAATTAGAATTCCACTACACTAACCATAAAATAATGAAAAAAATGTTTTTGAACAAGAAGTTATGAAATTTGATGCTTCACCTAGTCTCTGTTCTTCATAAAATTTACTTGAGTTTGAACTTATGTTTAGTTCAGCTGAGTAGCTACAAAGTTCTTCTGAGATATTTAAAAAAATATATATTTTATGAATAATTTTATTCATAGTATTTTTTTATCTATAATTACCATTCATTCTTAAAAAAGGTCAAATACATTATTTGATCTTAAAAAACCCCACATTTGACATAGAATTATATTTTTTATTAATTAATTTAAATATAGGGTTTTATGAGGTCTTTTAATTCTAAAATTCATTTTAAATATGCCATTCTCATTATTTTATTAAAAAAACAATATGTTATAGTTTAAATGGAATCAATTTTCTTATTAATTAATCTAAATATAGAGTTAAGTGCAGACGTCTATGTTCGTTCTTGGTCGTGGCCATGGGAAGATCGGATGGGACAACATCATTTGCTCGGTCAAGTGGTATCGCAGAGGCCAACCTAGACGACGACATGGAGCAGGACATTTATGGACAAGGGATTTGACCATAGATACCTCGTGAGTCTCCTCGACAATTCAATTCAATAAACTTTTAAATTATTTTTAAAATATAATGTTGTAAGTTCAGGTGCACATCGTCGGTAACATCTGCAACTAAAAATAAGGTCAAAGTGGGTGAAATTCTTATTTTATTTACCAGTCACTAAAATATGTCATTTGAATCTTATAGGATAAAGATGTTGCTAAAAACGATAGTGAGTAGCCAACACTAAAAACATTTGAGAGTGCTACCCCACTAGCCCAAGAGTGAACTAGAGGCCTAAAGTGGGGAGATTTATCAACCTCTAAAGAAATCCTTAGCATAGTTCCTTACCCATGAATATCTCCAGGGAAAAAAAAATGAATTAATGTCTTTGTTGGACAACAAAATTGCATAATTTATTTCCAATGAAAAGGACAAAGTTATGTGTCTTGGTTCCTTAAATTTAAGCCATTTGGATAGTCTTAGATTTCTCAACCTCCACAATTGTTTGAGTTTATTTTTCTTAAGTAACCAAGTATTCATCATTTATAGTTTCTCTAGTTTTAGTTATATGGATGGTTATATATTTCTCAGCCTTCACAAAATTACTTTAATTTAATTCATCTTGACAATAATTTTTTTTTCAAATGCACATAAATCCCACCTTCACAATTGTTAATTACTTACTTAATGTTAATGTTTCAAATTTATGGTAGAATTTGGTAGGCATCAATTTTTCTAGCCATAAACATCAAATAGCAATAATAGAAAAAACATCATAAATGAGATTGAACAATGATTGCATGATAAGCAATACCTATAAATACATAGTGTAAATATATTTTTCTAGTACCACAAAATAATGGACTTTTCTTTTTTATCTAGAAGCTAGAAGCTGACAATAATTAATAGAATTACACTTATTACATATTAACATTGTTCAATTTATGTATAGTAATGAAATTTAAGGGTTTTGAATTTAATTTTACATTAAATTTAAGAAATTATGATTGCTCTAGGTGTATAGTCACTCATGCAATACACTAAACTATGCATGTGAATTATCTATTCTTTATTCCACTCATTTCCCATTGCAATGGAAGAAATTTCACCAGCTTCACAAAGTAGACACCCCTTTCCCAACAGAAATCTTCCACGGTAGAATAAAAAAATCCAAGTAAAAGAATATCAAGAAGCAAAAAAGGACTTTGAAGCAAAGTTATAGGTGACCATGAAATGCACTAAATATTATAGTGGAGGAGAAAGTGGATCAACTGGTTCAAAGGCTTGGTTTTTCCCTTATTATAAAACACAAAAATCAGGGAGTGTAGCAAGAGTTTGATGGAATTTACTTAGAATGGGGAAAAAAGAGCAAACAACTATATGTGCGGGTGTACCTAACACAAAGAAAGCATCTCTACATAAACAATTTAATGAACTTGAAAAGTTGAGATATATTGTAGAAGGTTCAATTCAAACCTACAACAATCCTAGTGCATTGGCAGTTGGTGGTCAACACTCTTATTCTCAACATCAAGTCTTTTTTTCCCACATTGAAAACTTATGGGATGTAAAAGGGAGGGGAAATATTGATGCATCCATTGGACAATTTTTTTTCGAAATTGCCATAGATTTCAATGATTATAGATATCCTTATGGCATTAAATATAGTTGGAATGAATATGGTGTCTCCATCATCTCAGATGGTTGGATAGATGTCAACCATCATCCCATTATCAACATTTTGGTTTCTTTCCCAAAAGGGTTGTGTTCTTAAAATCCCATGATACCACAGGAAAAACAAAATATGGTCCATATCTGATGGGTCTCTTCAAAGAGGCAATAGAGGAGGTTGGAAGAGAAACCATAGTCCAAATTATGAAAAATAGTTCCTCAAACAATGTCCTTGTTGGGGGCTTGATTTAGGATGAATACCCAATAATTTTTTGGACTCCTTGTTCTATGCATTGCATTAATTTACTCCTGAAAGATATCAATAAAATTGCATGGGTTTAAAAAACTATAAATGAAGCAAAGATTCTACAAAATTTTATTGTTAATCATGCAACATCCATAGAAATTTATAGGAAATACACAAATCTTCAGCTTCTTCAATGTGCTAAGACTAGATTTTCATTTGCATTCATCATGTTTCAACGACTTATTAAAATGCATCAATTTTTGAGAGCGATGGTGGTATCAATGCATTTGCAGAGATGGAAGGGTTCTCATATTAGGGATGGCCCAAACATTGAGGACATTATTATTGGCCTTTCTTCAAAGTATTTTTGGAGGAGAGTGGACGATATTGTCACCCTCATCACACTGATTGTTTCCACCCTTCACATATTTGAAAGTGATCAACAATGCTTAGGGGATGTGTTTGAGAGTATGGATCAAATGAGAGAGGCAATTCATGACATAATGGAAGATGAAATTCTAGGATTGACAGAGACACTAGAAATGAAGTGTGGGAACTTAGTTTGACAAGGTGGAAAATGCTTCATAGCCCTCTTCATTCAATTGCATTCCTACTCAATCCTAAATAGTTTCACAAGAAACCATATTTAGATATTATAGAGGTGATGCAAAATTGGAACATTTTTATAAGCAGTTCTTACAATCATTAGGATCACACTGCTTTACAACTAGAGTTGGGAAATTACTTGAGATCAAAAGACCACTTTCCAAATGAAGACTGCACATACAGCAAAGAACAACTTGGACCCATATACTTTCGGATGCAATATGGTATAGGGAATCCCTTGTTTCATAGGTTGGCTATCTATTTTCTTTCAAAGGTATGATCAATAACAAATACCTTTAAATTATTGATTTATGTTTTAAGCAATTAAGTCTAATGTTCATATTCGATTATTTTCCTTTTAATATTTCAAATGCATATTTCTAACATAATGTTAATTTTATTTCACATGTTACTAGTTCAGCTACATGTGAAATAAACTGGAGTGAATATGCCTTTATCCATTCATCAAAGAGGAAACGCCTAGGCACAAAAAATGAAAAAGATTTTGGATTCGTACACTCAAATCTACACTGCTTGTCTCAACAACAACTAGAATATAAAACTAGACCCAAAAGAATGTGGGATTTTGGTGGTTCACTAGATGATGGAGATGATGAGCTTCCACTTGAGGTGCTACAAGATAATTTTGAGGGTTTATAAGACCAATAATTCTACTAACCAAAATAATGCTTTTCGAATTGGATCAAGCTCAACAACCATTCTAGGAAATGAGCTTGACAATTAGGATTATTAAGTTTATTTATATTTTGCATATGAATTGTTAGAAGTGGATTTAGAGATACATCTATATTGAAAATATACATTTAATTATTTATACTTCAAATCTCTTATTATCATAAATGTTTGTTATTTTTTTGGAATTAATGATTGGCTAATTTTTTGGATTTGTCAAATTATCACCTCTTTATTAAAACTAAGTGACTCTTTATGAACGTTTCTTTACAATTTCACATGTGGAAACATTGGATTTCTATGATTAACCCTATGTTTTATATTTTTCACCTTTAATCTTGTTTTTTCTCTCTCCTCATTTCTTATACACGAAACCTGCAAACTTTGTTTCTTGTATCGTTCTCGTTTTGTTTCTCATTTCTCGTATCATGTATATATATATATATATATATAGATATAGGATGCGGGATCAAAACATATAACACAAAGTTTCATAGATGCAAAGTTTACAAGTTGTGAAATATCAATACCATTCATTTAACAAAGAAGGAACATGCATGTCTACTGGTTGTTGGAATGAAGGGAAAATTCCTATTTCTTTCTTTATTTACAAGATTTTTTTAATTTCCTTCAGTGGTCCTTAGGTGTTAAAATGAACTTGTCTAGTGGGATGCCACGCTTAGATGATATTTCAAAAACACCACAAGAGGTAATCCATAGAGAAAGCCATAAGTGCACCAGAAAGGCCAATGCCTTTTTTCCCAAGGTAACATAATATCGAAGGCTCCCAGAGGCCGGTTAATTTTAGTTTTAGGATGACAAAATAAGTTCAATAATCATTAGTTGAATTAACACAATTTATCAAGTAATTTAGGTGAAGTATCAACTAGAAAAAGTGTCTATGGTAAACAAATTTAATCTAAGACATGAATTTTTTTAAAATGTAATTCAAGTTCGGCATGAAAGCCTTTGAAATGCATATAACATGGATCTGTTGTATACAAATTCAATGACAGGTCTGTATGCCTCAAGCAAGCCTCAAAGGTTGGATCATTAGTGCACCTAGGCTTAAATTAAAAATTTCATAATTTTACACATTTCACGACAATACAGATACAATTTGACAAGATAACAAGCCAATTGTCATTCAGACCATGCTAAGTGGTGTAAACCAAAGATAAAGGAAAGGAAATCTAGGGGAAAATACACAATCATGGAATCCATTTAAAATGAGGGCCTCCTAAAACATACCTATAAAAACCAATGGGCTTAGGGTGTAACTCTTTCCCACAACCTTTTTTTTGGAAAAACGACGAACTCAAAGCCACCAAAGCCTTAGAAAGTACCCTCGGGAACCAAAACCACCAATTTGTTTCTTAGCAGATTAGGGTTTACAAAATTCCTCCAACAGAGCTTGAGAATGGAGCAACAATCTACCTCGGTGGCATGAGGAGCGAGTAAAAACCGTGGCAAGGCTCAAGGTGAATGCAATAAATGTAGCAGTGGAGGTTGAGGTGGTGGAGTATGGTGTTACAAAACCTATACACATGAATAATACACCAATTTAAACTCAAAACGACTATGGGCATGTCATGTGGGAAGCACAATTGGCCAGGACCATGAGACAATCCAATGAAATTCGCAAAGGGATCCACGCTTGCAACTGGCATAATGGTGATACACCACTAATCGAAGGCTCATTAAATGGAAAATACAAGTGAGGTGTAAGTGAAATATTTTATGGAGATAAGCCATTGTTAGGATTAATAATAGTGATCCTCACTACTTCTGTAGTCATAAAATTATCAACCATATATATTTTTGGTGTTAGATCAAAGTTCACAATGCATAAAATCATTAACGACCTTAAATTATCATGTCATAAATTTTCATTTTGGAATTTCAAAACCACATATATCTTTTTAATATGTTCACCCAAGAAATTAGTCCGGAACTAATTTATCACATTAAACCACAAAATAATCGTGTAACACTAACCCAATAAACTTAATTGCATTACATGTTGTGAAGCTAACTATTCAAATATGATCATAAGTCCTGCAATATATAAATGAGTTTAAGGTCATCAAAATAAATGTATATTGACCATCAAAATGAAAATATGTACATCGCATGTCGAGAAACCATTATGCCCATCAAATTTGGATGCCAACTTTCCAGAAGCATAAATAAGATGCTAGCAATGTTAATCATTCATAACTTTAACAAGAACTTGAACTGGCCATGCATAGCCATTACATGCATTCTGTTAAACATATGAAAAACATATAGGCTATAGGTCATGAATACATATATGATCTTAAATTGCTAAACTTCATCTGTAAATCATCGAGAAGGTCTAATTCCCTCTCAAGTAGTTGCAAAAACACTTGTTAGCCCATGCAAGCATAACAAGATCCATAGTTGGAGCACATCATAAACCATGTTTATAACCAACATATAACCAAAATATTAACCATGATAGAACAAACATTAAAGGCACATAATAACAAATACAAATTCTCATAGAGTACAATAGAAAAATATCTCTTATTGACTTATGAAAAATCGAACCAAGTCCGGGACTTTCGCGTACCACCCAACCATAGATTGAGTTGAACCAAATATATCTTTCATCCAATTACCCTTGTTCCATATTCCAAGCATGAATTTGGATCTCATGGGATAAACCAAGACATACTCAACTAAGGGAATCCAAAATTTGAACCACACCCACACTCAAACTACCACGATCTCACCAAAACTAGTCAAGAGATCACAAAACAAAAGCAAGCTTGGATGCCTCATAATCGCTTCACCATACATTATGGAATTTGACTATCTCTACCCACCTTTCAATGGATTCCCAGAGAAAAGTATCTCCACCCCCAACCCTTGCGAATTTTCCTAATACCACCTCACCCAGATCCAAAACCTTTCAGATATTAAAATCTCAACTAAGAAATAAATACCATCACACCGTGGTTATCCAGTGTATGGAAAGGAAAGGTTTGAACCACTATCAAACCTAGAAAAACCCATGCAAATGACAACAAATGAATCAAATGCACAATTTCATGAACCATGCATTCACACCTCATCTAGGAAATCACAGATGCAACTTGTTACGTGCAAATTCCTCTAGCTAAAGTTTCTAATCCAACCTTCTCCTTTCTTGTCCTTGCTTTCCTTTTCCTTCCTTTGATTTCTTTTCCAAGTGCTTGTTCTCTTTCCTTTCCTACACCTTCTCCAAAGATGAGAAAAAGTTGTGAACTAATTCTCAGGTGCCCTTTTATCATTAATGTCTCTATCTTCTTCATTTTCCTTAATTTTCCTTTTAATTTCCCTCTCATGCACATCTATTTCTCTTCACCTTCCTTTTCTCATATTTCCTTTATTTTCATAAAAAATTCCAATTATTGCCTCTTTTCCTTTGCCAATTCCTTTTCCAATTTTGATAGCCATTAATAAACTAAAAGTGACCCCCAATGTGATGTTTTCTCCACCATTCAACTTGGAATACGTGTCCCATGTACTTGCTCTTATTTTTCCTTTATTAACCTTTATTACATGAAATTTAACTCGAGGCTATTAAAAACCCATCCCCCTTATGGGAACACCATCCTTGATGTTTTATGACACTTATGACCCACAAATTGTTGAAAATAAAACATAGTTCCTATGGATATTTATAAAACAACTCATTACAACATTTACAATGATTGTTGCTGAAAACATGACAAACATACCACTTACTAGAGCTTTATAACATATCTCATTATGGTATTTACAATAACAACCACATACACTTATGCATATTCACTTCAACTAGTAAATAAACATATTGTTCATGGAGCTTTATAAATCCAACTCAATACAGTATTCACAAAAAACAAACATATATACATATGCACATTTTCTTTAACCAGCAAATAAAAGGATATGATGCCTGCATTAGCAACAAGGGAATATAGAGGCTCACACCTCCACCCTCAAAGTAATACCAGGGTTCATCTCCTTCCCAGGAAGTCTAGAATCCATTGCCAAAATCAAAGTTTGCATCCAATGTCCAGTGCTACAATCATTGTGCTACATGTTCCCTTAGTGAACAATTATTGGATCATTGTTCTAGGGCACACTCCCAATGTGCTTCTGATCCCATCTAGCAATGTTAATGACAACAAAAAAAATCATTCCCTAGTTTTCCCTTCTCTGCTACACAGTCCCTTGAGAAATTCGGTCACCCCCTTCTGTGTATTCACTCACCTTCCAAGTTCCTAAACATCCCCTTCTCTGCTACACAGTCCCTTGGATGATTCATCCCTTGGCAAGGTTTCCTCACATTGGAAGTGTCAAGGTTTCCTCACATCGAAAGGTCCAAAACCGAGGCATATCCTTGCCTCAAAACCATCATATCGGTCATAGCATGCTCATGAAAATAAATGGACACTTTAGGGTACCAATATCTCACAATGGTCGTGCTCATGAAGTGCTTTACTAGCATACTACTACTTGTTCCAATTCCTTTTTACTGCTACAACTAATTCTTGCAGTCAGCTTTCAACCACCCCAAACTGAGAATTTTCCATAGTTTCTTGTACCAAACACATAATTTCCATTAGACTCAAAAGGAATTGAAATAAATTCAAATCACACCTCATTGGTGGCCCGTCAATAAGGTACGCTAGCAATTTTGTTTAGTTCCTGTCACAATAAGTCAAACTAGTTATTTGATTAAATCATCATACATAAACATATCACATCTAGTTAGCTCAAAACAAAACCATCATAAATCAGAATCACAAATCACATGAAACCATCATAAATCAAAATCATAGATCTCATGCATAATTAAAAATTGAAATAAAATACTGATACTTATCTTTTAAATGGTTCTTTTGCTTCTGCCTTTGTTCTTTCTCCTTTCTGTACGTACACCAAATTGGTTTCCAAACCCGACAAGCACCTAGTGCCTTCTCTTCTCTTTGATCTTGTACACACATTAGATCAATTTCCAAACCTGGTAACAACCCAGTGCCTTCCTTCTCTTTGATCTTGTACACACACTAGATCAGTTGCCAAACCCATCAAGTTCCTTCTCTTCTCTTCAAGCAACAAGGGAATCTAGAGACTAAACCATCTCCTCCCTCAATATCAAAAAGAGGATCTAGAGACTAAACCGTCTCTACCTTCAATATCAACAACAAGTAAATCCAGAGATTAAACCACCTCTACCCTCAATATCAACAACAAGGGAATCCAGTGTCTAAACTGCCTCAACCCTCAATATCAGCAATAAGGGCATCTAGAAACTAAATCGCCTCTACCATCAATATCAGCAACAAGGTCCTAGAAAGTCCCATACCTCCCTATCCCATCACATTGTACAACACATACACATACACAATGTACAACACAACACATACACCTACATATGGTGTACAATACCACACATAAACCTACACCCAATGTACAACAAAATGCATATGCATACAGATAATATGATACAATGAATACACATGTCACAATACAATGACTACATAATACACATAACACATTACCACATGTATTCAATACAACATGTCTAACACATATACAATAGTAGTACTGCACATCCATAGACCACACTGTCTCTACCAAACAACCTTGCCTCTAGTGCCTTTCCACTTTCCATGCTTGTCCCAACATGTTACATATCACACTACTTTCATTCCATTGATGTATCCCTCATCATAGCTTGTTCATAACATAAACATATGCATAGTTATAAGCACATAATATCAAATCATATCCACATTATACTAACCTCATAGATTCGTCAGTGCTACTCTTCCCACTTGATTCCTCATAATACCAGGAGTCTCTTCATTCCATTCACCTGCATAAGTAATCATTCCTCCACAAGAATGATCCTTGAAAACCCTCTAAGGAAATGGCATACATACATACATACATACATACATACATACATACATACATACATACATACATACATACATACATACATACATACATACATACATACATACATACATATATACATACATACATACAACATAATAGGTACATACATACATACATATATATATATATATATATATATATTATTTATATATATATATTATATATATATATGGATACACACACATTATCATAATCATGATCATAACACAATTACCATATATCATAAGGTCAAGGTTAAGAGAACTCCCTTTATCCATGCACAACATTAAGAACAATAGTTCCCAACATAGCCAAGGCATCTGACACCTCAATCCATTCACCTTATCTTTCCTCGTTACCTTTCTTATGAATGTCCCACCATCATCCTTTTATCCCAATGAACCTAACCAGTCCAACTAGTTATCATATTCTTTCCTTCAGATACATTTACTCATGCACTGAGCTTCATTTGAGTCTTAAATTACCTGTTGAGTTTCATTCAACTCTCCCCGAGCTCCATTAAATTTACTTTCCCAACCAATTCCCAAGACCCTCAAAACATAAAAGGAAATAATGAGAAGAAAATAAGAATAAAACAACAAGAAAACCAAACAACAATACAACACCACAAACAAAGAGGCATCGCCATGCACCATACGCAATCAAAACTACAAATAAAGTGCAAACAAATCATAAAATACCAAAAGCATAAAACTAGCAATAGAAACCATGACTCAATCCCCATGGGTTGCTAATGCTTCAAAGGGAAAGCTCAACCTAAGCCTTCTTCAAGATTTCATAGTAGTCTCTTCTACCAGGAAATTCCCTACATCATACTACCATAAACACATAACTATCAGTGCATAAATATATATACAACATACTAGTTACCTTACCTTGTTGTGCTAAGAATTATTCCTTGAAACTAAACATGTACATATATCATTTATAAAGTGACTCCAATTCCTTGAAGAATCTGGTCATAACTGAAAACCAATTGTTATACCTGTCAAATACATGTTCATGAATATAGCACATAACCACATAATGTCACACAATATCAAGGTTAAGAATAATTCCTATATTCATGCAAGGTACTCATTCATTTGGAAATGTGTTTCCAAACATAGCCAAAGTAATTCTCACCGAATTCCTTTCTTTTACCATTTTCTCACTGCAATTGAGTCTTAATAGGCACTATCACATCACCCAATTGTTAGTTATATAAACAAATCAATTGTTACCTTGTATTGCTAATACAATGCATGCTTAGTTATATAAACAAATCAACTGTTACCTTGTAATGCTAATACCATGAATGTTTCCATGCAACTGTTCACACATGTCAATCACATGTTCCAAAGATTAATGCACTGTATCTATTAATTTGAAATCAACCTTTAACAAGACTTACAACTATGTCATTAATTTGCAGTTATATCATAGTCATTAGTCACAATGCCATAATTAGTGCCCACTTTCACTCAAGTGAATATCAATTATCTCAACACATATTGTGTTAGTACAACCATCTTAAAATAAGATCATTCCTTCATGCAATATTATAGACACATACTCATATCATGAAATTAATCAAACATTCAAACAACATGTAAACATAACCCCTTACTGTCCATGGTCCACACTAAGGTAGAAGGAGGCAACTACCATAATGGTCCGATCTCCAATGTCCAACTATGGAAATGGGATCTCCAAATATCTACTAAATTTAACCACACTTGGAAAAACTTAATTTTCATTTATAATACATTTTCTATTTGAAAACATACCACATAATCATGCCACTTTTCCATTCCATAGATTTCATGTCAAGCCTATAAGGGGATTCATGTTAATCATGGTCCATTACTCTGCTCTTCATTCCCGATCTTCTATTTCCTCCAAATGTACCATGTTAGATCAACCAAATACATGAAATAATCAAACTCATACCTCAAAGTATCTCAGGGGAGGCTATCACAACTATACAAGTTAGTCCCAATTAGTATGACACAATATCACAAGTATATCAACTCATACTTGAATATCATAACCATGTCCATATACACATGCCAATCCAAATTAGAACGATACATATAACATCAAGAGCTTAAATGCAATGACCATAATCATCATGTGTATGACCACAATGCATATAACAACAAGTTAACTATCATACATGACTAATCGACGCACGTGCATATGACCACATTGATTAACCAACATCTATCATGCATGTAAACACAAAAACAATAGAATGACATGCATGCATATAACTATAATGCATATAACAACAATTAACCATCATACTTGTATGAAAAAAATACAAACCTATATGATGATTTGTTGTTACCCAGAGGTCTAGTGTTGCAACCTCGATCTGATAATTTGCATCTCCTGCTCCATCTCAGCCAACATATCATCATCATAGCATACCAAAAACATCATGACGACACAAACTTCACAATAACTACAACGATTCATGTATGGCCTACTATGCATGCATAACCATATAAATCTATCACATCCATTCCATGTATTTGAACTTGGAAGCTCTTATACCAATTTGTGGTATCGAATATCACCAAAAGAGAACAAAAACCCACTCTAATACCACCTTGAAATGCCTCCTCCCACATTTACCCAATTTCACAAGCTTTCTAAGGTAAACATGAGACCAGTGTCACTATGACATGACCCAACCTCCAAGTTCCATTTAAGGAAGTTGGGCCTACAAACTAAAACATTTTCGACCTTCCTCAGGGGCTACAAACCACCAAGAGCTAAACAACCACCCTAAGTGCCTTATCCTTGAGCTAGAACCATTTTTCACTGACCTAGACCCGTAACTATACCCTTGAAACTACTTCCATGAAATTATGAGGCTATAACTGCATTCACAGGGTTGCCTCCATACGGTTATGGCCCAACATCTCTCATTTTGTGCCCACTGTTCCAAGATCTGAGCCACTTTTTAAGCTATTTTCCAAACCACTTCCTAGGACTTCCTATAAATTTCTAGAAGCATAAGTAATATGCTAACAATGTTAATTATTCATAACTTGACCTAACCATGCCTACCCATGATATTAATTCCATCAAACTTATGACAAACATAGAAGCTATAGGTAATGAATGCATATCTAATCTTAAATCTCCAAACTTCACCTAGAAATCACCAAGAAGGTCTAATGCCTTATCAAGTAGCTAAAATAACACTTTTTAACCCATACATTCATCAACCATTCATTAAATTATCAAAGCATATCAAGAACCATAACTAGAGCACATCATAAACCATGCTTATAAATAGTAGATCACCATAATATTAACCATGACAGAACAAGCATCAAAGACACATAATAACAAGTACAAATTCTCATAGAGTACAATGGAAAAATTACTCTTATTAACTTATACAAAATCCAACCAAGTTAGGGATTTCCGCGTACCACCCAACCATAGATTGAGCTGAAAAAAATCTTTCTTTTAGCCAATCACCCATGTGACATATTCCAAACATGAATGTAGGATCTCATGGGATAAACCAAGACATAATCAACTAAGAGAATCCAAAGGTTAAACCACATCCACCCTCAAACTACTGTGATCTCGCCAAAACTGGTCAAGAGATCACAAAACCAGAACAAGATTGGATGCCTCAGAATTCCTTCACCATGCCTTGAGGAATTTTCCTATCTCCACTTACCTCTCAAGGGCTTCCCAGAGAAAACCATCTCCAACCCCAACCCTTGGGAATTTTATTCATACCTCCACATCCAGTTCCAAAACCTTCCGGCAATCCAAAGGTCAACCAAGAAATAAATCCCATCACACCATGGTTATCTAGGAAGTGGCAAGGTAAGGATGAAACCACTGTCAAACCCAACAAACCCCATGCCAATGATATCAAATGAACCAAATACACTAATGCATTAACTATGTATTCACACCTTAGCTAGGAAATCACACATGCAACTTGTTACCTGCAAAATCCTCCTATTGAAGTTGTTAATCTAACTTTATCCTTGCTTGTCCTTGCTTTCCTTTGCTTTCCTTTTCCTTCCTTTGCTTACTTATTCAAGTGCTTGTTCTCTTTCCTTTGCTACACTAGCTCCAAATATGGGCAAAAATTGTGAATTGATTCTTAGGTTCCGCTTTATCATTGATGTCTCTATTTTCTTCATTTTCCTTCATTTTCCTTCTAATGTCCCTCTCATGCAAATTTGTGTCTCTTCACCTTCCTTTTCTCCTATTTCTTTTATTTTCATAAAAAAGCGTCAATTATTGCCTCTTTGTATTTGCCAATTACTTTACCAATTTACATAGCCATTAATAAATGAAAAGTGACCCCCAAATATGTGATGTTTTCTCCACCATTAAGCTTGGAATACAAGTCCCATGACCTTGGTCTTATTTTTCCTTTATTAACCTTTATTACATGAAATTTAACCTAGGGCTATTACACAAGGTTTCTTGAATTACAATCTTCTTTTACATTTCAGTTTTTACCTCTGTAAGAATACCATCATGCCTTTAACATAGTCAAATTGTGACGACATCACTCTACGTTGACTCTGCAACATGCGACATCACAAGTTGTGAAATGAAGGTCCATGACGACATCCAAAATTAGGGTGTTTTAGGTATTTAATATGTCATTCTTATACTTCATGGAGAGGTATTTCTTCCATATTTCATGGGAATTTGTGACAATAGTTCATCGGATAACAAAATATCTAGATTTGGCATCATTATTGAAAATGTAGCAAGAAATCTCATATTGACTTGGCCTTGGTCAAACTAGAGAAAATTCGAATTTCTATTTTCACATAAATATTTGAGGTAGTTAACTAAGATGACATGGCACTTTTCACTCAGTTAACTCAGTTAATTTGAGTTGGGGAAGCTTGAGTTCAACTCTATGTTTGATTGCTAATTTGTAGCAATCTATTTCAATGAATTTGAGTTATTGTCAGTTTAACTAGTTCTAATTGTTAGAAGAACTAGTGGAGGTCAAGTGTTGGAAGTGGAACTTTAGCCACACTTAGTGATCAACCAGTTAACTAATCAATCAACACAAAATAATTGTTGCATGCAGAGAATTTGAGTTACCTAGTTGAGATGGAGATTCAAAGGTAGTGTACTATTAGTTGTAGCATATTCTAATGTGTATAGCTTGTGCATGTAGTTAGAGGAAGGACCCAATGGAATTGCACAATTCAATAGTGGGAAATTCCTAAATAATAGGGGCCAATTTCCCATAGGAATAGCGCAAGGAAATAGGAGCTTGGAGGGCTTGAAAATTGGCTAAGTATTGGCCAAAGTTGGTTAGTTAGGCAGAGGGATAGATTATACACTTGTAAGGCGTGCTCAATCTTGAGAAAACATATGTATTTCATCTCTATTCTCTAATTAATGCAATATAGATAGTAAGGGGTTTTGAATAGTTACTTTCCCCTAGATAAATTTTTGTGCATGTGTGATGTTTCCTTTTGTATGTCTATGATTTGTGTTCAATATGGTGAATTAACTTCCACGGATCAGTAAATTAGCTTCAATTCTTGTGATTTAGTAAATTTCATGAGCAATTTCGAATCTACACATTAATTTCTACATGGTATCAGAGGTAGATTCATTGTAGAGAAGATGTTATGAAGTTTTTATTGCAGAAGGATCGGATTTGCATGATCAATTCTTGAGATCTAGAAGGATGGATTTATATGGACTAAGGATCAAGTATTCCCTTGAGGGAAGCTCAAATTATGTTGCTTTGAACGACCACATGAAGGCAGTGCTGAAAGTTATTAGGTTGAAGGAATTCATTGATAATGATATTTCAAAACTAGCAACATCTTATGCTCAAGATCTAGCAGAATGGAAGGAGTGTGTAGCCAAAGAGAGGAGAATCATATTATAGAGAGTACGAGACCATATTATCTCAAAGCTCCACAAGAAAGATAATTTATATGCAATGTGGTAGGTATTGAAAGATCTGTTACATAATAGTAGTGACCAAGGGAAGCTAGCGCTAAAGGACAAGATTCAAAATATCAAGATTCAGAAGAACAAGACTATTCCACAACCCCTGAGTAGGTTCACACAATGTTGTGATGAACTTGGTCAAGTTGTTGTTACTATAGCAAAGGATGATTTGGTGAGCCTAGCCCTTTTAGGCCTTCCAAAGAGGTGGCACAACCAACAATATTTGGTGAATGGTAGGGAGAAACTAGCAAATTGGGAATGCATATGGTCTGATTTCAGACAGGAGGAAATAAGGTGGAATACAAGAGACGATACTTCATCCAAGCGAAAGGATGAGGATAAATGTGCCTTGGATGGAAAGGAAAATAAAGGGAAAGGTAAGAAATCCTAATCCAATGGAGAATCTAGTCAAAGGGGCAAGAAGAAAGACTTGTCCAAAATCAAGTGCTTTCACTGTCACGAATTTGGGCACTGTGCCATGAAGTGTCCACATAAGAAGAAAATAAAGAAGACCTTAGGAGGAGAAGTAGGTGAAGCTTTGACTTCACAGTTCAAGATTGACTTTATTCTCATTGCATTCATGGGCAACACAATGATGGGAAGCGTATGGTACCTGAACAATGGTGCCTTGCTCCATATGGCAGGGAATAGATATTTTTTCAATGAATTGGAGGAGAAGTATCTCCATATGCACATCAATATGGGAGATGATGGAAGGTAAAATGCAATAGGGATTGGCACAATCACCTTTCAGAGAGAGTTAGGCTCCCCTCTTAGTCACAAGGATGTGATGTTTGTTTTGGGTCTAAAGAAGAATCTTGTCTCTATTACAATTTTGGAAGACCATGGTTATGATATGATATTCAAGAAAGGAAAGTAATTCCTGAGACACATAGCAATAGGAAAGGTGAAGGAGATCAAGGTTCATGTGAAAAACTGCTACAAGCTAGATATGGAGGATTGTGTTGCATTGAGCAAAAAGGCAGAGAAGGTGCAGAACCACAATGTCGATGAACTTTGGCACATAATACTTGGCCATTTGCATCATGGATCTTTGAATATCATGCAGAAAATTACCACAAGCCTCCCCAAAGGAGATCTAGAGCATCATGACACATGCAAAATGTGTACCTTGGGGAAGTACACAAAATCCACTTTCCATGATCGGGACAACAAAGCACATTCATTCCTTGAAAGGATCCACCTTGATTTTTGTATACCTCTCTCGATAGCCTCCACTGCTAGGCACAAGTATTTTTTCATCTTTATTGATGACTTCTCGTGTAAGTGCTGGATCTTCTTCATGTAGAAGAAGGATGATACTTTCTCCAAGTTCATAGAGTTCAAGGCATTGGTGGAGAAAGAAATGGGAAAGAATGTGAAGGCTCTCATGAGCAATAATGGAAGAGAGTACATGTTGAATGAGTTTAAAAATTTATGTGTAAAAGAAGGCATTTGACAAGAATTGACAGCATCCCACAACCCATAGAAAAATTGGGTGGTTGAGAGGAAGAACTGTAGCATTATGGGAGAAGCACGACCGATGTTTCATGAAAAAATCCTACATTTCACTTGTGGGTTGAAAAATGCAACACAATGGTCGATTTTAAGAATAGAAGTACTCATTGGATTCTCGGAATGTTTACACTAGAGGAGGCTTTCTCAGGGAGGAATTCATATGTGTCGCATTTCAGGATTTTTGGGGCCTATGTTTATTTCCATGTCTCCAAAGAATCAAGGAAGAAGCTAGAGCTGACAACAAAGTTGGAGTTATTTGTGGGTTAAACAAAAACTCCCCACAACTACTGTGTGTATTTTCCATCCCTCAGAATGACAGTTGTGCGAAGGGATGTAAAATTTGATTAATACAAACCCATTCGATGCTCTCTTGAGAGGGTTCTTCAGATCCCGCCAGACGAGGAGCCTAAGGATGATGTGGAGAAGCCACAAGTTGAGGAGGATAGAGTGGAGACAACCACTCAAGCAGAATCATCTAGAGAAGGTAGGAAGAGAACTAGGCAGGTTGGGAGACTTATATAGGATGCGAGTGAGAATGGGGGTGCTCCTTCAAATTAGCATAGGCAGAGAAGGTCACCATATTAGTACACTCGCTACATGGATCTAATGAATGAGCTAGTAGAGACTGAGCCATCCTATTTCGAGGAAGCGATATAGAAACCTATATTGGATGATAAAATGGTGGAGGAATATGAATCCAATGTGAAGAACAGTGTTCAGGAAGTGGTCCTAAGAGCTGCAAACAAATCAATTATGGGTTAAAGTTGGATCTTCAAGTTGAAGCATGCAACAGATGGAAGCATAGAAAAGTACAAAGAAATATTTTTGGCCAAGGGGTACTCTTAGGTTGAGGGGATTGACTATGAGGAGACGTTTTCTGCTATAGAAAGGTACTCATCCATCAGATCAATCCTTTCTTTGGTTGCACATATGGGGTGGAAGATCCACCAGACGGATGTGAAAACTACATTTCTTAGTGGAGTTATTCAGGAGGATGTGTATGTCGAGCAACCATAATGCTTCAAGACTTTTGATCGAGAGTCTCAATTGTGCAGACTCAAGTGAGTGTTTTATGGTCTCAAGAATTCATCATGTGCTTAGTACACCAGGATCGATAACTATCTCACCGCTTCGGGGTTCACCAAAAGTGAAGCGGATGAAAACCTCTATCATATTTTCATACAAGGTAAATTATTGATTATTGTTTTATATTTTGATGACATGATTTTGATTGGTAATGAGAAGTTGATCAGATCCTACAAGGAGGACCTTGCAATAGAGTTTGAGATGAAGGACATGGGTCTCATGCACTACTTCCTCAGATTGGAAGTATGGCAAGGTGATGAGGAATTGTTTGTCTCTTAGGGAAAGTATTCCAATGAGATACTTCAAAGGCTCCACATGGATAGGTTCAAACCCATGGAGACTCCTCTAGCCACCAACTGGAGGAAAGAGGATGCCACTACAGGTGAAGAAGTTGATGCAACTGTTTACGGGTAGTTGGTGGGTTCACTCATGTATCTTGTGAAAACATGACCATACATGTGCTTTGCAGTCAGCCAACTGAGTCAAGCTATGGTTAGGCAAACCAAACTATTTTGGAGGGTAGCTAAGCATGTTGTGCGGTACCTTAGAGGCATTACCCATTTTAAAATTTGGTACAGATGGATAGAGGGAGTGAAGTTGTGTGGCTTCACCGATACAAATTGGGGATGGAGTCCATCAAACCAAAAGAGTACATCAGATGGAATTTTCAATGTTAGGTCCGCAACATTTTCCTAGTACAACAGAAAACAGAGATTTGTGGCACTTAGCTCGGCAAAATCATAATACATGGCTCCAAGTCAAGAAACATGTGAGGCGATTTGGATGAGACATATACTTGTTGACTTGTCTAGTCAAATGATGGATCCAAATATGATTTACTATGATAATAAAAGTCACATGAAACTCATTCAAAATCATTTTTTCACAATTGATCCAAGAATGTTGATATCCGGTATCACCATCTACAAGATTGTGTGCAAAGACAGGTTATGTTATTGCAGTACATTCTGACAGAGGAAAAAGATGCTAATATTTTAACAAAGTCCTTTTAAAGAGGGAAGTTAAAGTTCCACAACTGCAGGATAGGGGTGGTTGATAATCCATTTCTTGTTGAGACAAAGTGATGAAAATGCAGCAAGAAAATCTTAGATTGACTTTGCCTTGGTCAAACTAGAGAAAATTGAATTTATATTTCAACAGAAATCATGGAGGTAGTTAATTGAGGTGACATGGCACTACTCACTCAGTTAACTCAATTAATTGAAGTTGGGGAACCTTGAGTTTAGTTCAGTATGTTTAAATGCTAATTGGTAGCAATCTGTTTCAACTAATTTGAGTTATTTTTAGTTTAATTAGTTCTAACTGTCATATGAACTATTGGAGGTCAAGTTGTGGAAGTGGGACTTCAACCACACTCAGTGATCAACCAGTTAATTGATCAATAATCCCAAAATAATTGTTGTATGCAGATAATTCGAGTTTCCTAGTTGAGATGGATATTACAAGGAAGTGTACTATCAATTGTAGCATATTCCATTGTGTATAGGTGGTGCATGCAGTCATAGGAAGGACCTAAGGAAATTACGTAGTTCAATAGTGAGAAATTCCTAAATAAGAGTGGTTAATTTACCAGAGGAATATAATAAGGAAATAGTAGCTTGGAGGACTTGAAAATTAGCTAAGTGTTGGCCAGAGTCAATCGGTCAAGCATAGGAATAGACTATACACTTGCAGGGTGTGCTCAAGCTTGATCAAGGATATGTATTTCATCTCTATTCTAGTAAAGGGTTTTGATTAGTTTCTCCCCCCTAGATAAATTTGTGTGCATGTGTGATGTTTCCTTTTTCATGTCTATGATTTGTGTTCTAGATGGTCAATTAAATTCTGCAGATCAATAGAGTAGCTTCAAGTCTTGTGATTTAGTAAATTTCAAAGAAGTTTTGAATATACACATTAATTTCTACATTTGTTTGCATGGATGTAACAAATTGGTGTGTAACGTATTTCCCCTTAAAGTGAAAATTCAAGAAGGGTATGATGGTTGAAGTGCTTTATCATGGAAAGGTAGGAATATAGGAGTCATCCATTGGAGACCTAAAAATAAACAATCAAGGAATTAGAGTACAATATCATCATATGATTATCACTAAGGTAGGAATTCCCATACTCAAAGTACAAGAAAATCCATATCAAAGTGAATTCATGGCCACCAAATATTCATGGTGGATCCATGCTACAATCATGAATACTCAAAACTACATGCAACATGCACATATCAAACAAAATCCAAGGTCTTCATTTCTATCAATCTATAGCACGAATCTAACCATGTGAATGAATGTCATGGATTCAAACACGGTAGAGGTCCATTTGATTACCGGCCAATGATGGAGACCATTAACAGATGCAAGAGAAACCATTAAAAGTGGTTCTCAATGTACTTTAGTACAATATATGAGGTGTGAATAAATGATTTGAGGTCGAACACCCATAGAACCATATGATTAAAGGTCAGTGATTAGAACCTGTCACGGAAAGTGAGGAAACCTACCATTAAGGCATGTAAGTCCCACAGTACTTAATGGGGTTTCTAGATCAACTTCCTAGATGATGTGTTGAATTTGGGAGGAAGTGATCCATTGCATGAGGGTCTACAACACAAAACGAATATCAAGTTTTGAAGAAGAAACTAGGAGTGATTCAAGACAAAATCAAGGATGACCAATGCGATAAAAGGTTGTTAAAGACTACAAAGTGATTTTAAATGAGGTTGGACTTCTCTTGAACATATTGGCAACACGCCAATTGACTAGAAACATTTGACTTAAAGTAAAACTAAAGACCAATATGAAGGCTTTCACTAAGGTATGATCAAATGAGAGGCAAATGGATTTTCCGATCCTCATATGAAAAAGAGACCGAGTGTTGTGTTCAAAAGTGACATAATTCCTTTTCAAATACAAAAAATAAATGTTCCTTTCCCATTTTCCCCCACCATTACTAGAAAGTACCTATTTGTTTTTACACAAACTTGAGGAGGATAACATGTGTTTTTCATATAAGCTTATCCTTCAATTGAATCCTTTGGAGTATTTTTAATGAACCTTAAGAAGGAGTGGTTTGGTCTCATCATGATTGACGGGTCCTACATTGTTTGCATTTTACGAGTCTATTGAAGCGATAACTTGAACTTTTTTCTATTTTTAGAGAGTTTGAAAAAGAAATGAAAAGTAAAATCCATAAGGTCGTTTTTCATAAATTTAGCCTCTTGAGGCCAAAAAAGTATAAAATGATACAAGAGAGAACTATTTTAGTAATGATTGACTAAATTACTCATTTTTCGTAAATAGTCTACTTGGTCTAGAAAAGTGTTAAACTTATACTTGGGTAGACATTCTTTCAAATAATTTTATGAGTGTGAAAGGAAACAAAATCGCTCATATATCTTTTCATGTTTAGAGGGTCTAAAAAGAGCTTAAAGAAAAATCCATAGAGTTCCTTTTTCGTATAGTTTTTACAAGCCCAAAAAAGTGATAAAAGTATACTTCGTAAATTATTCTCATCCATTTATAAGAATGAGAAGGAACAAAGACTAAGCTTGACACAAGTTTCATTTTTACACAAGCTTGAAACAAAGAGAAAATTGTGCTTGGGATAGGTGCCATGCCCCCTATCATAATGGCAGAGGCTAGCAACTTAATTCCAACATGCTGACTAGAGGCATATGCCCCCCAAACTCTATGGAGGGAGACTATTGTTCCATTGTTTAATGATCTTGACATAAGAAAGGAACTATGCTCATATTTTTTGTTTCATTTTTTAATGATCTTGATATAGGAAAGGAACTATACTCATAGCACCTTGCTTCATTTGTTAATAAGATTAACACAAGAAAAGAACTATTCTCATGATTATTTGTTTCATTTTTTAATTAACTTGATACAGGAAAAAGAACAATGCTTGTGACAACTTGTTTCATTTTTTAACAAGCTTGACACAAAAAATGGAACTATGCTCATGATGATCTTGATCATGGCTTCCAAGAGGACAAATATCTTGAATAAATACATGCCAAGGGACACACCTTGGTCATGGATTCCAAGATGTCTTCATCAAACGGAAGATGAATTCTCTGAAAGGAATACATGTTAAGGGACACAATAGGGATTGGAATATCAAGCTCTAATGTCATCATTGAATGGTTCACCATGTCCAATACCAAATCTAAGTCAAAATAATTTGAGCATAAAATGAGAGGCTCTTTTTCATCAGTAAGTGAAGGCATGGGACAATTTACCACATAATTAACCTATGGTGGGGTAGATACCACTTGCATATAGGAAACATCTAGGGAAGTCTGATGGTTAATAGTCAGATCAGGACCAACAATCAAAAGTTGGTCAATAGTCACAATGCTTCCATTATGAGGGAAATACATCACATGAAAGAGTGTGGACATGAAAAAATTCATGGGATAGACATAGACTCTCCCAAGGAGAGATTGAAATCTAAGGGTTCTTGGACTACCATAACATTAATATAGATATGTTTTTCTTCTAAGGTAATGGGTTAATGAGGAAGTATCCCTACAGGTTCACTATCTCTTATGTTAAAATCTAATAGATTCTAAGTAATAAACACAAGATAAGGGGAACCCAAAACTTTCCAAGTGGTTGAGGATAGAAGAATAATAGAAGCACCTTCATCTACAATAGTGTGACACATGTTCTTGTCACAAGCCTTCGCAATGATGTGGAAAGGGATGCAAGAAGGGAGACATGGATATGTCAATCTATTCCAATCAAATGTAATGACCTCATTACTTGGAGGGGATTCTGTGGAAATGGGTGAAATTCCTCGTTGTGCGATGGAATTTGAATTGATAAGAAGAAACTATGTAGTATTAACTTCACTCTCTAAGGGGAAAGTGGGATCAACAAAAAATGGAATCGAGTTGACCAATTCATTAATCAATTGTTAATCAACCTAAGTGATATGGATTTCACTCTCTAAGGGGAGAGTTTCATTGATTAAGATGGAATTATATAGATCACTTCATCAATTAATGGTAGGTTAGGAGAAATATTACGAAAACCAATTAGAAGTTGTTGCTGAGAAACAATAAGGTCTTCCAACAATTTGGAGGATTCATCCATATCAGGGAAAAGGTGGTTTTGATGACTCCCTTTACATAACGCACATGGAAACATAACTTTAATCTTTTTCCCTGGAACTTCATAATCATTGGTTGGTGGACAAATAGTAAGTTGATGAGAATCTTTGGACCACATTTCTAAGACCTTAGAAATTCCAAGACAATCAATAAGAAGGTGGTAACCCTTACAAATATTTCAAGGGAATTTGAGCTTGTGATGGATGATGGTGGGTTCATCAATATTATCAACAATCACAAAAATGGTTGGTTGGCTTCCACCTAACTTATTTTTCTTCTTCTTCTTCTACTTCTTATTCCTTTCCTTCTTCTTCTTAGCCTCCCAGTTACTAGGATTAAGACTTTCAACAGGAAAAGAAGAAGAAATGGAAGAATACATGATGGGTGAAGAAGGTGAAGGTTCAACATGAGGTTGGTTTTATTAAGGTGGAGAACACAGTTGAGGTGAAGTAGCTTAGGTATTTGGGACCAATGATGTTGAAAACAACCACACTAGTAAATCTATCGTGAATTTGGGAAAGGACAATATAGCCATCTCAGGAGGACCAACATTTCCAAAGCAAGGAAAAGGACTATAATCCCCATTAAATGGGGTTGCTTGATTGGAAAACTCTAGAACTATTGTCATCATATTCAACCTAAGGTCTACTAAAAAGAAAAAGAAATAACATGTACTAATAAATATAAGGAGTTAAACCATGAAAACAAAATTTTCACAGTGAAATCACTAGTTGGTGATGGAATCCAACATTGCAGAGATCAATGTGAAAAATGGCTAGAGATGGAGAAGGAGAAAGAAATTACACTGACAAACTGCTTAATTGTCATAACTTGATGCAAGTAATTTCATGTATACCATCTTGAGTGAAGTACCCTCCAGGAAGTCCCAAGTGTGTCTATTCAATGTTTATTCCAGGTACAACAAGGTCTCCCCCCTTACTGTCACCTTGGGTAAAATACCTAAGATTATGGTCACTAAGGTTACCACATACAACAACTTGACTTGGGGGGATAGTCACAGATTGGACATGCATGCAAGGGAAAAGTAACAAATCTCAACACCCTTAAAAGGTCCCTCAAAGTAAGGTAGTCCTTTCAAGTGATTCCCACGTACCTTTCGGTACCATTTGTAATGCATTTAGATCATGCTATCATAAACAATGAATCAAGTTTGATTACCTCAATAGGTATGATATGATATCATGCTTAATTATCGTGTATGATGATCTTCCCAAAACCAAACTATAATAAATGGATTTACTCCCTACCTCAAGCTTTTACATTTGCTTGCGGCTTTTGAAAGTTAATTTTCACTCCTATTCCAAAGTCCTACAATGGATCTATGTAGGTGTGACTATAAAAGTAAAAAAAAAAAAAATGTCTAATTGATTTAATTAGCATTACTTTTAGGTTTTTATCTTATTCAATAGGTAACGAAAGTGAAACAGATGATATTATGACTAACTCGAAACTTCATGCAATGAGTATGAATATGTGGTTTTTTTCAATTCAATGAATACTAACAAGAGCAAGGAGTGAGAGGTTTCAAACAAGGAAATAAGTGTAACATTCAAAGTAAGAAACCTAAACCACTTTTTGAGTGAAAATAAAAGAAACTATAGGATACATGATTCTCCCCCTGCCCAGCCATGAGGGGGAATTTTTTGAGAAATGTAACCTACTTTTCTTTAAACTTCAAGCTAAAAAATACTTCACCCATGAAATTCAAGACAAGAGTTTTCTTTTCGAAAATCAATTATTACATGGAAAGGAATAAGAAGTCTTTTCATAAAACACTCCAACAAACAAATATTTGAAAAAGTAATTCAAATGTAGAGGAAAAATGTAAATACTTCAATTAGTAAATAAAACCAATTATGTCAAAGGAGTAAAAAACGGAAACTTTTCATAAAAATAAAAATATTTTCCACAAAAAGCCAAACAAGATAAAAATGAAGTGTTTGACCTATAGTAGATCGAGAAAAAACTTGAAAACCAAACTAATCTTCAGATCGAAGATCAGTTGAAGAATGACTCATGAAAATTTCAATTTTTCTCCTACTGTTGTAGGTCAACAATATACCCCAATGAAATAGTCACAACTGTTAAGTAGAAAAGTGTGATGACATCACATTGTCTAAATGGAGTTCGGATTTTCCACAGTGTTCATATTTTATGGTCGACGTTTCGAGTCTGAACCTAGACTCATCATCAGGACAATTTGTCCTGATGATGAGTCTAGGTTCAGACTCGAAACGTCGACCATAAAATATGAACACTGTGGAAAATCCGAACTCCATTCAAAAATCACACCACAGTAATCTGCAATCTAAAATCACATTGTCTCTCACAACAAGGTGCAATGGGCACAAAAACTTAGAAATAATTAAAAAAATCAAAAGGTCTCATAGATTTGGGTTTTCATAATCACTAAGGGTTGACCAGAGACTCAAAAAAAAGTTCAAATTTTCATAAAACAAGGGAAAATAAAGGAACAATTCATTCCCTAGTGAAGTCACCATTTTGTTTGGTGAAAAAATCTTATCCCATGGACAATATAGATCTCCCTAGACTTGAAAACAAAGTCTAGAAATAAATAGAAAAACACATGAAATCATTCCATAATTTATCATTAAATCATAAATGTAAGTAGGATGCATAACTTATACCTTTTTTCCAAAATTCCTGATGATTATCCTTGTTGTTGTTCTTTGTAGCCTTAGTCTCGTCCCCAACACTCCAAGAGGAGACTGTTAGGTCCCTATACTACTAGTGTAATCCCTTATTGTTATTAGTACAACCCCCCTATTATATTGTTGTGCCCATGTAGTCCCCATATTGTTATTATTGTACCCCATAGAAGCCCACTATTGTTATTATTGTGCCCTTACATTATTGTTGTTATGTCGGCTCTGATTATATTATAACCCCTTAGACTCCTATATATAGAAAGGAGGTCTTGTCATTTGTATCATCCAAGAATTGTTCATTTGTGTAATTTAAAGGAGGTTTCCCCTCGAAGAGGTTGAATTCTAAGGCGTTGATCTATCTTTTCTATCTTTTTGTGAGCTGGTTTCCTAACATTTGGTATCAGAGCTTTGGATTATAGGGTTTCGTTGGTCCAAACAAGTCATCGTGGAATATTTGCTATAACTTTTTCACTACGAAGTTCAAAGAGCTAAAAAAAACCCATTTGAGAAGAAATTGGTCTAAACCTCGGGTCTGAATTTCAGATCTTGTTTCGCTATAGTTTCAGAGATATGATCTGAGGAAGTTAGGGTTTTTACAAACTCCAGAATTCCATCTCAAATAGGTCATCATGGAATTTTCACTATACTTGTTTGTTTGCGAAGTTTCAGACTCTAAAATTAAAACCCATTTGACTCGCAATTTTGGTGAAGGTCAGGCCCAAATTTCATATCTTGGTTCGCTATATGTTCGAAGATACAATCCAAGACATTTAGGGTTTCTGCAGGCTCCCGAATTACATCCTAAACAAGCGACCTTGGGAAAATCGTCATAACTTTCTCTCTGCGCATCAAATTGAAATTTCATAAGAAGTTTCAGAAACAGGATAGACTTTAGTTTTATGTTTATAGGTTTCAGGTTCTAAGGTTGAAACATTGACACATGGCACTTCGTACAACTTAGCTCTACTGAACTAGTCTATAATCAGGTCATCGTGGGAGACTTGATATAACTTTTCTTTGCAGAATCTAATCTTGATCAGACTTGCGAGGTTAGAAAGAGGACTTAGAGGGCTACTAAAGGACATAATTTTAGAACTTGGACATCTAAGATTACAAAGTTAAAATCGTTTCAGGATTGAGCTCCTAAAATCAAGAAAAAGCGATATGAGGAAGTTTGATGGAAAGGACCCGGTAAATTGGATACTACAGATGGAGCAATATTTTGATCTACATTAGGTGCAACTGTTACAAAAGGTACGTATTGCATCTTCATATTTAGAACCGGATCAATTTTTATGGTATAAAGGTATTTGTTCTTGTAAACCACTTGTTACGTGGTCAATTCTCACAGAGGAAATGATAGCACATTATGTGGATACAAAGAGAAACACCTTCTTTAGCCAATTGATAAATATCAAACAAAAGTGTTCAATGACATACCCTATTGAGGACTTTGAAAAATTGAATATAAAGGAAAATGATATTCTAGAGAAGCAGAGGATTGATGTCTCCATAGGAACTTTAAAGGATAACATTCAACATGAGGTTCATTTTTGGGAACCTGATTCATTGGAGAAGGCATTCAGGTTGGCAAGAAAAGTGGAAAGAAAAATTATGGCAACAAGGAAGTCTACCCCTCACAACTATAAAGATGAAAGTGTTGTTTCTCCTAGCCTTCCGCAACCTACAAGGTTGACACCACAAGAATTGGAAGAAAAAAGGGCAAAAGGGCTTTGTTACAATTGTGATAAAAATTACATTAAAGGTCATAAGTGTGCTGAGAAGAAATTATTTTACATTGATTGTGGAGAGGAGGAAGAAAAGGATCAAGGAACATCAAACGAAGAGGATATACACAAGGAACCAACTGCAGAGAAAGAAGAAATAAATCTGACCATATCTTGTAAAGCATTGGCAAGAATTACCACTCCTCAAACTCTCAAGATAGAAGGACATATCAAGAAGAAAAATGTTCAAGAAGTGAAAGATCACATCGATAAAGAAGAAATGAATCCGACCATATCTTGTAATGCATTGGCCAGAATTACCACTCCTCAAACTATCACGATAGAAGGACATATCAAGAAGAAAAATGTTCAAGAAGTGAAAGATCACATTGATAATCAAGAAATGAATCTGACCATATCTTGTAATGCATTGGAAGAAATTATCACTCCTCAAACTCTCAAGATAGAAGGACATATCAAGAAGAAAAATATTCAAGCAATGAAAGATCACATCGAGCATCAACAACAAGTTTTCCAACTTTTAAAGGATAACACCACTTTGTTGCATAATCGAATGAAACAACAGGCATATCAACATCACAGTGAAAGAAGTTTTGATGTAGGTGATTGGGTATTTTTATGGCTACACCTCAAGCAAGCTATTTATGAGGAGGAAATGTTGGAAATACTATATGCTCTCAGGAAATGGCGACCTTACCTAATGGGAAGACACTTCAAGGTAAAAATGGATCATGATAGCCTTAAATACTTTTTAGAACAAAGATTATATTTAGAAGAACAAAAAAATGGGTCACAAATATGTTGGGTTATGACTTTGAAATCATCTACAAAAAAGAGAATCAAAATGTTGTTGTAGATGCACTCTCAAGAAAAGATGAGGATGTGGAAACATTGTTTTGTGTTATTTATATTATCCAGCCAGATTGGATAAACAGAGCAAGGGATGAATGGAAGAAGGATGAAGAAGTGTGGCCACTCATTCAAAAGTTGCAGAAGATCCCAGTTCAAACAATATTGCCAGAACTTGATGAGGAAGGAAAAATCATATTGGAACCTGGAGCAGTCACAGAAACAAGAACTTGAGAGCTAAAAAATTGATCAATTTCAAAGTATCTCATCAAGTGGAAGAACTTACCCGCTGAAGCTTCCTCATGGGAGGACAAGAATTTTATACAGAAGCATCAAGAACTACGCAAACGTTGAGGACAACACTTTTTGAAGGAGAGGGGCATGTTAGGTCCCTATACTACTAGTGTAATCCCTTATTGTTATTAGTACAACCTTCCTATTATATTGTTGTGCCCATGTAGTCCCCAAATTGTTATTATTGTACCCCATAGAAGCCCACTATTGTTATTATTGTTCCCTTACATTATTACTGTTATGTTGGCTCTGATTATATTATGACCCCTTAGACTCCTATATATAGAAAGGAGGTCTTGTCATTTGTATCATCCAAGAATTGTTCATTTGTGTAATGTAAAGGAGGTTGCCCCTCGAACAGGCTAAATTCTAAGGCTTTGATCTATCTTTTCTATATTTTTTTGAACTGGTTTCCTAACAGAGACCTACAGAGACAAAAATATATAAATGATCAAAGCACATAATACATCAATGGTATAATCATACATTATGTAAGTAATCAATGAATCTTACAATAAACCTTATGACAAATGTACATGGAAAAGAAACATATATTTGATTAATAATGAAGAAAAGGAGATTTTCAACCAGGCCTTGATGTTGAAAGCCTCCTTGCAATGATCCTCAACCCAAACCATTGCAATTAAAATACATCCAATGGATAGTTGGACAACATGTAAGTATAGTTCAAAAGTCTAAAATGGTAACCTAGTTCTCTTTGAGTGTATTGTACTTATAGGGAAAGAGTGGAAGTTGAGATATCCATGAAGGGAGGAGAGAGATCCACAATGAATTGGATGGATCCACTATGATAGGAAGGAGGTTAAGGATAAAGGGAGCTTAAGCCTAATCTCAACCACTTTGGAATAGATACCAATCATGGGGGTCCTAGAATTGGAATATTCTTTTACTTTTTATTTTTTACCTCTATCAAAAGTCCATCACGCCTTTAACACAATCAAACTATGATGACATTGCTCTGTGTTTACTCTACAACATGTGACATCACAGGTTGTGCACATAAAGCCTACGATGACATCCAAAATTAATATTTTTTTTATGTATTTAATCCAAGATTATTATACTTCATGGAGAGGTATTTCTTCCATCTTTTATGAGAATTCATGACAATGGTTCATCGGATAATTAAATATTTGGATTTGGCATCATTTTCATGGATGTAACAAAGTGATGTGTAACAGAGTGGAGTAGGTGTTTTTTGAAGAATACAAGGAAAATAATAGCTAGATGTATAAAACTTGAAATTTAAGAATGATATCCATTCATTCCATCATAGTAAGAAAATAAAAATGAAGCATATCAAAAGGGAAGACACAAGATAACAAATTTTAGATATCAGAGACCTATAGAATAATTTAATTCATGTAAAATCATGAGATTATGGGAATAACTTCACAATATTCATACAAATTTAATTCAAGTTTCTAAACCATAGATGAACCACTCTCCCATAAAGGAGTTATTTGCGAGAGTAAAAAAATATTACAAATTTAAGTTTTTGAAAAAATTTATGGTGCATAAGGCACTCAACAAAACCATGATACTTAAACACAATTTAAATGCATTTTTCCCAAGGGGGAATAAGATTTGTCTCCCATTAACTAAAATATAAATAATATACCTAGAAGAAAAGAATATATGTAGTTAAGGATCTCCTTAAATGATATAAAATATAGTCAAAAAATCTAAATGATAAAAGACTAGGAGGAAGAGGGGGAAATGCTTCAATATTTAAAGTACTCACAAAATGTGGAAGGATGGAATTGTTGATACTAAAGTCTATGTTGCCCTTTTATCGATGGAGATGTAGTCCTTATAATAACTATTTTGATAGTTATTTAGGATTAATGACTTCTTGAAGTGACTGCCTTAACCATTCTTTAATGTAGTATTTCATCAAAGGATTTTGAGTATCCATCTTGACACATTGATTAAATATTTCCTCCTCAATTTCCTGGGAGTCTTGTAGCAACTGTTCAACTAGCGTAGATTGATATTCATTTATATTCATAAAAGTAACTAACCATTATTTAATTTCTTCTTCAGAAAAAATAATTATATTATCAAATTCCAACCCCATTGACTCCTTAACATCATTCAACTCACCCTTTAATATATCTTTTGGAATTAATGCAAAATGTCTTATCATAAGAGAACCATGTATATTATCACCAACTTTTATTTCCTTGGAAAACAAAATATTTTTATCATTAATTTTATTACACTCAGAAATAATCTCCTCTAGTACATTAATTCTTGCAAACCATCCAACTTTGATCTACTTTAGTCTTTCTTCTCCTAGGAGATTTTTGTGTGATCTACGTAACTTTCTAAGTGAATTGACCTTTTGAATAAAAGTAGATAATTCGTTATCTCCAAAATTTCGATCATGCTCAAGGTATCTTTTGAGATATTCAATAAAGGAATAAATTATTTTCTTCCTATTTCTTAAATGGAAATCTATTTCCCATATATATTTGATAATGTACAATATTCTACTAATACGATTAACTAAGTAATATTTGACTCCTTTGAGGAGGTGGTCTACTTTTTTTATCCTGTGAGGTGTCCCGATGGTGGATATTATTGATACTCGTGTTTATATGGAAAGAGGGGTCATAAATAAAGGGACCGTGTTAAGAGCTTCTTCTATCTCTTTTATTCTTCTTTTTAATTTCAAATTTTCTCCATCTTTCTCAATGACTGAATGTGTTAATGCTTCTCTCTTGGTTTGATATAATTTTAAGAGCTTAGTGGCTTTCAATTCTGAAATATCAACATCCATCCATCTTAGTTTTTCTAGTGACTTCTCTATTCTAAATACTCACCTTTTCAATTCTTAATTTTTTGTTACTTTTATTATAATTTTCATTTTGCAAAGTGGTAGGGTGATCTTCAAAGGTGGTTGTGTATTTAAAAATTTATTCCATTATTGTCTAGCTTTTAGCCATGCAATATGTAACCGAAGCAGGTAGTAGGATACTATCAAATTAAATATCAATGATTTGTTCCACTTTATTTTCTCCTTTTGAACCTCAAGAACATTATGTGACCTTTCTAGGATCAATCTAGGAAGGGGTTCTTATTTGGATCCTCCACCTGAGAATCTGTCATCACTTTGTATTCCAATCAAAATAGTATTCCTTTTTTAGACAAACTTCAATGGGTCTAGGGTGTAGAGGCTAGAGGAGGGTCTATGAGATTCTTGCCTCTTTCCTTTTTTCTTCCTCCGATGTTTGTGCTAGTCTCAATAATGGCTTCTTCAACATGGATACACAATTTTTTCTCTCTTGAAAGACCAATATGTATTTCCTCACTTTTTTCTAGAATTATTGTGAGCAAGATATTTTATCTCACCGTAATTAAGTTCTTTAAAAATATGACATCCTAGTAGAAACCCTGAATAGCCTCTTTTAATTTAAATTAAAAGGATTCAACAACTAAGAAAATTTTGCAAGACGAGTTGAATTTTTTATAGTTATCTCCCCTATAGTAAAAGGCAAGGAAATAAATTGCTTTGTCTTTTTTCTCTTGATAAGAATTAGCTAGGGGCTATATTTCCTACAAAGTTTAGAACAAAATATTTTTCCATCAAAAATTTTGGTAACAACAATGGCTCGTTGTGGATGTAGGTTTTAACCCTATACAAAAATTACCTGCATTCAAATTCTAAAATAAAAAAATAAACAATGGCAAGAACATAAAACATAAAACATGTATCCACAGAGATTTTCCCCTAGATCCCAAAATCGAGACTACCAAATTGATTTTTCATTATGTTCCTTTCAATGTTACAATACATATATATACATGTCAAGAATTCATAAACTCCAATCCATTAACCCTGGATTAGAACATAACCATAGTTCCCTTGACCGGATCTACAAAATACCATGGGAAGAAAACCATCATGCCCAAAACCATGTGTGCAACGTATGCATAAAACCATAGGTAGGTATGGCCACCTAATAGAGGGTCCAAAAAAAAATTCACGGGGCACTGCCTTTCCCCCCTGAAACCTCCCAACATGGGGGGCTACACCCCACCTTGTGACCCCCTTGTTGCACCCAACACAAAGAAAAAGGGGAGTTATCGTCCCCCTTGTGACCCCCCCACGCGTGTGACTAGTCATGAAAAGAATATAACACACACCTAAAATTCTCCCATTTTTTTTATTTTCCACACAAGGGGTCACTAGAGAGCTTAGTCATTGGTCCACCTCTGCAATGCCCATTACACTCTACACTAATAAAAATTCTCAGTGCTCATAGATTTCATCAATGCATCTGCAACATTCTTCAAAGTGTCCACCTTTACCAGTAACACATTTTTGTCCTCAACCATATCCCTCACAAAGTGATATTGAACATCAATTTGCTTTGTCTTTGAATGATATGTAGGGTTCTTTTCCAAGAAAAGTGCACTTTGGCTAACACATTCTATCCTTATAGCTTGTTGTACCATCCCCATACTTGAACACAATCTTTGCAACCAAACTACTTCCTTGCTTGCATGTATTCAACCTTTGTAGGTGAAATAACTGCTATAGACTCCCTTTTTCTCATCCAACTGACTGCACCTCCAAATAGTTTAAAGACATACCCACTTGTAGATATTCTTCGATTCAGATCTCCAACCTAGTTTTCATCAACAAAGCCATGAATGTACAAAACTTTGTCCAATCCCGATCTTCCTTGGTAGCACAAACCATAATCACTAGTGCCACACAAATACCTGAAAACCTGCTTCACGTTTGTCCAATGCTCCTTCCCTACTTTTGACATAAACATGCTCAATACTCCCACTGCATGTGCAATGTTTGGTCTTGTATTGACCATTTCATACATCAGGCTACCAACTATACTTGCATATGGAACACAGGACATGTCCCCTTCCTCTTCTTGTGTCTTGGGACATTTTTCAGCAAACAAATTTACACCTACAGGAATAGGAACCTTCATCGGTTTACTATCCTGCATATTAAACCTCTACATTATTGTCTTGACATGCTTCTTCTGGTTTAACCATATATTTATCTTTGTCTTATCTCGTTTAATTTCCATGCCAAAAATATAGTTTGTAGCACCAAGGTCCTTCATGTTGAATTTGGAGGACAATTGGGTCTTCAAATCTTGGATAATTTCTTTGTCATTTCCAATTAGCAACATATTGTCCACATACAAGACCAGAAAAATAACACAATCACCAATTAATTTAAAATACACAGAGTGATCCACTTTGCTTCTGGTGAAGCCAAGTCCCTGTATATATGTATCAAAATTTTCATACCACATCCTTGGTGACTATTTTAACCCATACAAAGACTTTTCTAACCTGCATACCAGTTCTTTCTTTCCCTTCACCACAAAGCCTTCAAGTTGCTTCATCTAGATCTCTTCTGCCAGATCCCCGTGAAGAAACATTGTCTTCATATCCATATGTTCTATCTTAAAATCAAAAGTAGCAACAATAGATAAAAGTAATATAATAGAAGCTACTTGGAAACAGGAGAAAAAATATCACCAAAATAAATTCTTAGCATCTGGAAATAACCTTTTGCTACCAACCAAGCTTTGTATTTCTCCTCCTTCCCTTCTGCATTCATCTTTTTCTTAAACACCCATTTTCTTCCAATGGGTTTCCTTCCAGACGACAACTCCACCAGATCCCAAGCCTCATTTTTGTCCAAATATGTCATTTCATCAACCATGGCCTCTTTCTAGAGTTTGTCATCCTCTAAATAAATTGCTTCTGTGAAAGTTCTGGGCTTATCATTAGTAATAAATAAAGAAAAAATTGAACAAAAATCAGATGGACTATACCTTTTTGGCTGCCTTCTTTCTCAAACTAAGCTTCTCCCAGTTAGAGTTTGTGGCTCTTCATCTTCTGATTATTGTTTTGTTGTAGAGTTAGATTCTTCCTCCATTGGCTCAAACTCTATCTGTTCAAGTTCCTTTGGTAGGAGTTCATGTTTAATAACATATTTTGCCTCTCTAAACACCACATCTTGGTTGTACACAAAATTCCTTATTTCTGGGTTCCAAAGCTTATAACCTTTTAAGCCATCCTTATACCCAATAAATATGCACCTTTCATATTTACTATCAAACTTAGTTGTTTTCTCCTTTGGAACATGTACATATGCATCAAAACCAAATACCCTAATATATGAAATGGAGGGTTTCTTACCATTCCATACCTCTAGGTAACATGTAGTCTCCATTGCCTCTTCCCAGAATTCTTGTCCTAAGCATGCTTCTTTCCTTTTCCATCAACGTCCTATTCATTCTTTCTGCAACTTCGTTTTGCTAAGGTATGTTTGGAGTAGCCTTTTTCCATGCTATACCACACTGCTTATAGAGCTCTTTAAATTCCTTCTTGCAAAAATCTCGACCATTATCTATCCTTAACACCTTTATCTTCTTCTCTATTTGGTTTTCCACCAGAGCCTTAAATTCTTTAAACCTGATAAACACTTCAGATTCATTCCTGAGGAAATATATCCATGTATTCCTTGAGAAGTTATCTATAAATGATACATAGTACACATACTTACCCAGTGATGGAACTGACACATGTCCAAACACATCATTGTGCACAAGCACTAATATCCCTTTCGCCCTCTTAGCACCAAAGGCGAAACTCCCCTGATTATGCTTCCCATCTATACAATGTTCACAGAAATTGAAATCCATAGAGAAATTAGACATACCTTCTACCATATCCTCACCATGAAGTATTCGAAGGCCCTTCTCTCAAATATGTCAAAGCCTTTAATTCCATATCATGGTCTTTTCTCCAGAGATCACTAGATTTTCTACTCCACTTTCAGGAACCACAGAATTGTTGCACCCATCAATAATAATACTACCTAGAAGCTTGTACAAAGTTCCAATTTGAATTCTCTAAATCAATAATAGTGCTCCTAGAACCATCGTGTAGGTATCTTTCTTAAACCTTTCTTTTGTCGCTGCATCATCCATCTTTATTACAGAAATCATATTTTTGGCCAATGTAGGCAGATGCAAAGTCCCTAAAAGTGTTCTAATCCTTACACCTTGCAACTTCATCTTGAATTTTTTTTGTGTCTGATGATTCTAGTTTTCCTCTCATCCCCTAAGAACGTATCACAACCATCATATTTCTAGCACTCATAGAACCACTCCCTATGGGGAGTGAAGTGAAAGGATGCACCTGAGTCAATCAACATGCCTCATGATCTACATGTGTACTTGAAGAAGAAGCAAAGTACATATCCCCACCTTCAACTGAGGTGGTTTCGCCTCTGCAGAAGGAGCATCATCAGATCCCTTTCCTTTCTTGGGAGCTTTAGATCTATAGTCCTTTTTGTAGTGCCCTTTATTTCCACATTTCCAACATACCTTTAATGGTTTTCCTAGATATTTAGATCTCCCTCTAGATTTAGATCTCCCACTCAAGGAATTACTTTTGTTTCTGTTCTAGGGCCATCCTCATACAAACAAGGAACCTCCATTCTAGCTCTCCATATTTTTTTGCCTCGTCTCGTCTGACAACAATGATGAGACTATTTCATCAAACTTCAAGGTAGTTGTATTGTTACCTATAACAACAATCAAACTATCCCACGAATTAGTTAGAGAACACTGAAAACTAATGCACTTATGTTCATCTGAAATTTTTATGTCAAGAAATAAAAAATGGCTTACCATAGTATTAAAGGCATTCCTATGCTCTATCACTGAGTCTCTATCCTTCATTCTCAGGTTATAAAGTTTTTTTCGCAGGAACAATTTGTTCACCAGAGACTTAGATTGGTACAAAGTCCCTAACTTGACCCACAAATCCTTCATCATAGCTTCCCCTGATACATTGAACAATAATGAATCTTAGATACACAACCATATTTTTCTCTTTGCCTTCTAATCCAACTTCGCCCAGTTGTCTGCTGACATTATTGTTGGTTTAGTACCCGGATCTACTATGATCCACTGATCTTTATCCACCAGTAGATCCTTCATCTTGAGTTTCCACAACTCAAAAATCTGACACTTAAATTTCTCTATCTTTATCTTTCCACTGCTCATCATCTTCTTTCACTAGAAGAATCGATCCCAGAGATCTCCCCCTAAACAGGGTCTACCACAAGCCCGAGCAAAACCCCTCAGCAGAAAAGGTGTTCCCTTGAAGCCGAAATAGCTCTGATACCAAATGTAGGTTTTAACCCTATACAAAAATTACATGCATACAAATTCTAAAAACAGAAAATAAGCAAAGGCGAGAACATAAAACATGAAACATATATACATGAATATTTTTGCCTGGATCCCAAAACTGGAACTACCAGATTGATTTTTTATTATGTTCCTTTCAATGTTAGAATACATATAGATACATTCCTAATAATTCATAAACCCCAATCTATTAACCCTGGAGTAGAACATAACCATAGTTCTCTTGACCGGATTTAAAAAATACCATGGGTAGAAAACCATCATGTGCAAAACCATGTGCGAAACCCATGCACAAAACCATAGGTAGGTCCACCCACCCAATATAGGGTCCAAAAATTTCCTATGGTGTCCCCTGAACCCAGTAGAGGGGGGTTACCACCCCCCTAAAACCCCCAGATAGGGGGGTTGTGCCCCCGTTGTGACCTCCCTGCTATGCCCGACACGATGAATAGGGGGAGATATCACCCCCCTCTGACCCTCCCACGCGTGCAACTAGTCCTAGAAAGAATATAACACACACCCAATAGTGCAATCCATAGATTCAAATTATCGTATTATCTTATTCTTTTTTCGTGGATCCTCTTTTCCCATAGGAAAGCTTGTGCTTGTCTTGATATCCATGTAGGTACATGTCCAGTTAGGATGTAATTAACTTCTCTCACCAACAAAATTAAATTTGGAAGAAATGAAATGTTCTTAATGTCTCCATAATAATGAATACCCAAGCTAAAATGGTTATGCATCATGATTATTTTTTTTTTATAACAAAGTTACCAAGTTAACTAGAATTGTATCATCTTCTCCTTTTTTTATAGGTTATAAAAAATATGATTTTCATGCCGAATTGGAAAAGTGTTGATTTAGTATCAACCTTTTCTTTTGGAGCATATTTTTTACACTTTAAATTTTCTTATGTATTAAGTATGGACACCTTTTTTTAAATGTTAGTTATTTTCATGTTGATTTTGAAAAGTGTTGATGTAACAACAACCCCTTTTTTTGGAGGGGGATTTCTTTTTATGCTTTAAATTATCTTATTGCTATAGGGATTTATGCTCGATTTGAAAAACAAGAAAACAAGAAGCCCTCTTAAGATTTCCTAGAAACTTAGCACAAATAGGGTAAGGAAAATATTGTTCCACGACTCGACTCTTTAGCAATGCAAGAAGAAAAAAATGGTTGAGAAGATAAGAGGAAGGTAAGCATGTGAGTCCTCACATGCATATCCGTTGGAGTGGTCAATGTAGCTGGAAAGTGCTCCTATATATCTCCAATGCTTGGTCTTGCACATAAAGAAGAACAAAGAAACCTTCACAACATCATAATATAATCCATCATAACCATAGGAAATAACTAAGCATTACTGAAGAAATCAATATAAGCCAAACTTCCAAGCATTCATTATTTAAACATAAGAAATAACCATTAGACAACAGTTAGGAAGCATGAACAATCAATATATATTAATCGATGGGAAGAAGATTACAACCAATAGATATAGTTGTAGCAACACCTCCTCCAAATCCTAGCTCCAAAAACTCTCTCTCTCAAGTAAGATCTTGATAGCATAACAATACAATGAACTCTAATCCCTTTCTCAATAGCTAGGTCTCCAATATATAGGCAAGTGGATGATATGAATAAAACCAAATCATTCCTTAGTTCATTTGGGAAAAAGAATTGAGGTGGATGTTTCCTCCTTTTAATGCTTTATGGGAATTTCTCACTTTTAAGTGATTTTATTCACTTTTAAGAGCTTTAATTCACTTTTAAAAGTTTTAATGATTTTAATGACTTTTAATATCTTTATTTGTTTAGGAAAAAGTTTTATATGATCACCCACTAGATTACAACCTTATGTTGGGGCGTAGTTGGACCTATGCCACGAAATCCATTATCTCATCGGTCTTTCGACTTCTATGTTTTCCTCACCAAGGAAAAATTGTGAAAATGGGCCAACTATCTTTCTGCACCACAAACATTCAACTGTTAACTTTTAGAAACATTCCTTTAGTGGGTGGTACTCTAGAACCTTTCATTGGTATTGGTACTAGTATTTTTAAATAATCCACTCTTTTTGAGTTTTTTCCCTCTACTGTCACCTAAGGTTCTTATGGCCATTTATATGGTCTCTTTTATTCCTACTGGATCTACACATCCAGGGATCATCCCAACTCCTTCCACTATTGGCTTTGTTGGAGAATAGATGCCCCTATCACTGACAAAACTAGTTGGTCAAGCTATTCAGTTTACATCTGAATCTCCTCTTTCCTTGGTTGGGGCCCATGGTCCTATGAACTATCTAATTGACTCTCTCTCTACTGATCTTCCTCACACTGTCCTCCCATTTGACAAGGCTATTACAAATATCATGTCTTCAGCTGAGAAACCTTGGGATGAGTTCCATCATTGTGTCTCAGGATATTTTCCATATGTATTGAACATGAATCCTCTAAAAATATTGTCCCTTAATCGATATGAGCTTGTTCCTTCCTCTTTGAAAATTTTTCAGGAGCTCTACTTAGAAGGAAACTCAGGAAATCCCTTGGGAGTAGGAACCTTTCAACCCATCTACCTTATTCCTTAAATTTTCACTCAAGTCCTTTCTAAAGAGACATATGAACTTATGGACTATGATAGGGACCCACTCAAAAAGTACTACAACTAGCACCTTGCTAGCATATGATTTGTAAGTTTATGTGCAAAGTTTTGTTTATTTTGATGTGATGCTTTCCATTTTTCTTGTTTTACTCATCAAAAATCCCAAAACTTGGATGTTTCGTTTGTTGCACCCAACCAAAAAAGTTACATAATTTTCAAAACCCAAAAAAAATTACATGACCATTATTTTTATGGTATTCTTCTCACCCATTAATATGAAAATCCTTGATTTTACTTATTCGAGCATCCTAAACTCCCACGAAGAAGAATGAGCTTTATTTTTAGGGACTTTTACTCCCTCATAAAACTGAAAAAAACCCCAAGTTACCTTCTTCGGGCTCATAAAACTCCCACGAAGAATATTTGAGCCATTCTTTTTCTATCTTTTTATCACTCCCTAAATTAAAAAGATACCATGATTTTTCTTCATCTAAGTCGTATATAATTTTTTCAAGTTTACTTTTTATCCTCATACTCATCACAAAATGAGTAAAATTTATATTTAGCATAGGTTTATCACTTTATGTGGACTTAATGGACTAACTACAAAAAAGGAACAATGGCGGGTATATACTATTACATATTTGTTGCACCTGGTCACCAACCATGACAAAGATACCCCTTGGAGTCTTCTTGGAAGTGAGATACCCCAAGGGCAGTTTTGGGGCTAAAAGCCCATGCTTAAGTCAATTTTTGTAATATTATTGTAAAGACTCCACATTTTTTTGTCACGGAGCACGAAGGTGTTATGTGTCATAAAGGGTAGTCCACCCTTAGTTTTGTAAAGTAAATTCAGCTGTAAGAGATCTATCCATGGTCCACGGACCATGGGATTGTATAAAAAGAGCTAAGCTCTAAGTATTTTGGGAGATAGAACATGTAAGAGAGTCATAGCTTTAGAGAAAGAAGTCTAAGTCTTCGGTTGTAGCATACGTAGAGGCTTTGCAGCTGAGTGCCCAGAGGCCTAGGGTCGAAGTCCGCAGCTAAGTGGGCGGACCCCTGTAGCTGTGTGCGCAGGGTGAATAGAGCCTGTAACACTTGGAAGATATTAATAAAAGGAATTATTTTGCAAATTTCTGTGTATTTGTTCTGTTGTTGGGTTTATATATTTTGTGTATGAAGTTCCTTTATTATGCTTCTATGATGCACGAATGAGTACAACTACATTGAATAATTGAACGTAATTACGAATATTTGATTACGCAGTGATAACTTTAAGTATTAGTCAAGATAAGTAAATCACTTAGGGTAATTGAGGAATCTGCACGACGTGCTACCATAACAATGTGAAAGTACCTGAGCCACAAGTTAGGGTTGTGTGAAGGTCAATCGTATACTTTCACGAAGTTATTGAAAGACGAAATAAAGGGTTTGTCTTATAAGCTCTATAGCGGGATCACCAGCGCGAAGGCAAGGATAGAAGAAATCAAACAACATCACAACCATCACAGGGTGCGAAAACTTGGTTCCAGCATCCCCCCATACTGCTTCGGGTGAGACTTCGATATGAACTCCACGAGTTGATGCCAAAAGGGCCAATAGTGTAGGAATTTTTTTGGCTAATTAATGCTAAACCTAGGTCAGGCCCCCTCAAGCCAACAAATGGTTCCATTGCTAGGACCGAAATCTGCATAAGAGATGTGCGATGTCGTATCACTGGAGTCCAACTACGAAGGAGATTGGAGATTGGTTGGATAGAAAAATCCACGAAGTCGTGGAGCAAGAGAGTAGAAACTCGCGACTGACAAAAGAATAGTGGTTGATTAGATACCTATATACAGAGATCCATGAGATCTTTTTCTGATCCTTCCCCATTGAGCTATACGAGTGGATCGCGAAGCTAGCAGGTAGCTAAGGAAGGTGGAAAATTGATGGTCCTATTGCGTGGGCCCTGGAGCTAGTGCGAAGGTTGGAAGCATCGGAGGATAAGATTGCCCACGCTATTGATCATTGGCTTGATCGTGCCATAGGAGGATTTGTGACTGAATTTGTGATCAACACCTCAGTTAGCTATAGCGAAGCAGAGTGATGCTTTTTCAAAGGACTGCGAGGTAAGTACATAAAATATTTGAACACTTGGATTAAAATGTTGTTGTGCAAAAAATGAGTTATGCAGCTACCTTGATGTTTGGGACTACGTGAAGTGGAAAAACTTACAGGAATGAAGAAAAAAGGGTCCAGAGTATAGCCCCTTGATTTCACCTCCATGAAGTAACGAAGAAGGGATAGCAAAGTTTTCTCTATGAAGTGCTATTCAGTTAATAAGACAAGGATTCCCGCGAATACCACCTCCGTCCACACCACCTCCAACTTCACCACCCTCACCTCCAACTTCACCTGTACCACCTCCACCTCCACTGCGGTTCAGTATGGAAAATACAATGAAGTTTCCTTTGTGAGGGCTGTATGGGAATCTCAAGGTGTTATAGATGATCATATAAAGAAGGAAACATTGGTTAGTTCTCTGCAACATCGTGCACTAACCTGGTATATTAAGTACTCTAACGATAACCCAAATGCTGGAGTAGCAGACATCCAGGCAGCACTAAATAGGGAATTTAGTAGGCCTAAATCTGAGGCACAGTCGATTGTGGGATTCAAAGAGATCACGAAGCAACCAGGAGAGATGCCTTGGGAACTAGATCAGAGGCTAAAATGTACAATCTGTGAAGCCAACATGAATTTGACAGATGGACAGCATCACGAGTGGTTTGTGGCTTCGCTACTACCACACTTAAGGAGTGCTTTGTCATAGCAGAAGATAACAACTTAGGCAGAGGCCTTGGAGATTGCCATGAGACTACATGAGACTCTAATGCAAGATCCTAATCTAGGAGTTTAGAAGATCCATGTGTAGCTGAAGAATTTGTGCCTTGAGATGAAAATTCTGAAGCGGGATAGGATGGTTGGACCAGAGGTATGCAAGGAGGTATGGTGCTTGAAATGCAAGAGTCAGGGTCATGAAAAAGACCATTGCCCAGTCTTTGAAAATTACATTACAATGGGAGGAATGATGCCTTTAAGGAAATAAGCTCATGCAGGACCTAGAGCGGGGCCTACATTATGGTGTGTTATCTATCAGGTAGCTGGAAAACATGCCACAGATAACTGTCACTTATTACAGAAGTATGTACAAGCACCAAAACAGCTGTTCTGCAACTTTTGTAGGTCGATAGGACATGATGAGCGTACTTGTAGGAGCTATGAATTGATGATGGATAGAACTCCCACCTATAGGGTTCAAGCTAAAACACAGCCCCTTGACTAGAATGTAGGGATGGCACGAACATGATTTCAGGGGTGCGGACGAGGCCGAGGCAGAGGAAGACCTAGCAGAGGTCGAGGACAGTTGATTTACTACAATTGCGGAGGACCAGGACACTATGCCCACGATTGCACTAATCCAACGTGTCCGTCATGCAAGTATTGCATGTTGTCTGAGCATGAAATAGAATATTGTCCTACGCTAATAGCTAGAATATGTGACAAAGGGGCGCTACCACCTCCGCTGACTCAAAACCTACAGATGATGAGGTTTGAGCTATGCCAGGAAGATCCAAATGTAAATATAGTGCTCAGAAGTGGAATCGCGACACGAGATGATAAGGGGAAACAACTAGAAGACACTACATGGGTTCACAAAGCCTCGACAAAAGAGGTTGAGTTCGATTTGGAGCATGCTCGTGAAGCCTTCATGGAAGTTAAGAAGAGTTTCGCTGAGGCCTCCACCTAAGGAAGAAAGGATAAGCTTCAGCCGGAGATGGACCCCTCTATGTTCACAACTTTCCTGGAAACCTATATGAAGTTACTACGCGACAATAAGGTTGTGAAGAACTCATCAATAGATGCACTGGAAACCATGCCAGGTGAGCCGCATGTAGTACGAAAGATTGACAAGCATAAAACAAGAACGAGATGAGATATGAGATTGACTGCACAAATGGGAGAGTATGAAATGGATCAGGTCATTTTGAAACTGGGGTCAGATCCGAATGTCCTACCAAAAAAAAAATGGGATTGAATGGGGAGAGGTGCACTGCAATGGTCTCTGATTTAGCTAAGGATGGTGAATTAGCAGAAAATCATCCCCATGGGGCGCTACAGGGGGTGACCATGGATATTGAGGGAGAAAGCATGCTAGCTGACTTTGAAGTAATGGAGATAGTGGATGATAGAAATCCCTACCCTGCACTCCTTGGAATTGATTGGGCTACTGATATGAATTGAGTAATCAATATAAAGAAGTGAAAGATGATCTTTGAGAAGAAATCGTTGTGCGTAATAGTACGCCTTGATCCTGCTAAAAGATCGCGCTATACTGAACCTGTCCGCAATTATGAGAGTGATGATGACCTGGACTGTATCTATAAGATAACAGAGCAAGACAAGGATTGAGTAAATCCCACCGCGGATGGACGGATTACATGGGATCATGAGAGTTCCTGCACTTCGGACTCCAACGAAGAAATAGAACGCTGGAAAAATTGGTTACATGAAGTAACTACACTGAATTGCAACATGATGACCCAATCGCTACATTGTGTTTTGTCAGAGGTAAGAAATATGCCTATTTATGATGGTCTAAATGAGGCAGATATCTTTTTGGATGCATTTGAAAGGGAGGTGCCAGAAAAGAAGTGCTTCCAGGCCTTAGACTGGGCACAGTGTGCTACGTCTGCAAGATGGTGGGGTACGCACAAGGGAAGCTTTGATGATTGGCATGAATGTAGGAGGATGATGAGAACCCGATTTGGGAAGCCTAAGATGCGACTGATAGACAACTATGATGGGTAGAACGATCTGCGCGTGCATCTAGCCAAATGGACGCAGGCTTATGGAGAAAAGCCCCAACCTGAGTGGGTGCACTTGTTCTATCATACCCTGAATGTTATCCCAATGAATTGGTATATAGAAATAAAGCTCCGCCATGGGACAGGCAAATGGGATATCATGCGTGAAGGATTCATGATGACATTTAGTTTTGAGGATGGATTTGACAATATTGATGAAGCACTAAAAGAGGTGAAAGAATCTATATTTAGGATACTGCAGGATCCTTTAGACCTGATTCAGCCTTAATGGGATACTCAGTTGAGTAGCGCGCTTGAATTTTATAATGTAACTATTGAAGTAGAGGATGAGGATCTGCGGAATATTAACATTCCAGAAACAAAAGGCCACTGTGAGGTTCAAGGACGCAAATTGAGAACCCTGATATAACCGTGCCATTGAAACGAAACAAGTGTACATTGGTATGGAGGCAGAAACCAAATTCACGAAGATTGGAGACTATTGGGACGACACAACAGTGGATAAGGTCGATGAATTTCTCTGCAAATACCAAGACTTATTCCCTACCAAGTTTACTGATCTGAAAGGAATAATCAGGGACTTAGGAATGATGAAGATCACGTTAAAGCCTGATGCGAAGCCAGTTTAGCAAAGGCCTTGCCATCTCAATCTGAAATATAAGGAGAAGGTATGCTTAGAGCTAGACAAGATGCTAGAGACAGGCATCAATGAGCCTGTGGAAGAATCTGATTGGGTAAGCCCAATGGTGGTGCAAGAGAAGAAGTAGAAGGACGAGATAAGGATATGCATGGATCTCAAAAAACTGAATGATGCTTGTGTTCATGATCCTTTCCGGACTCCATTCACGGATGAGGTGTTGGACAATGTAGGCACCCAGGAAGCATATTCCTTCACTGATGGGTTCTCTGGGTACCAACAAATCAAAATCGCACCATAGGATAGGAGCAAGGCAACCTTTGCGACTAAGTGGGGTTGCTTTAAATACACTGTAATGCCATTTGGATTGAAGAATGTGCCTGCAATATTTTCACGCATGGTTGTTGCGGCATTCAAGGAATTTATTCATAAGTTCATGGAGGTATATTTTGATTATTGGACTGTATTTGGGCTGGTTAAGCGCCATGCAGAAATCTTGTGCCTGATGTTGGATACCTATCGAAGATACTAGATCTCGCTCAATCTCAAGAAGTGTATGTTTTGCGTTCCTTTTGGGAACCTATTGGGGCATGTGGTTTGTAGACAAGGACTGATGGTAGACCCCGTGAAGATCGCGGTGATACTGAACTTGGAAGCGCCAAGGAGTGTGAAATAGTTGCACGCTACTCTAGGACATGCAGGATATTATAGAAAGTTTATCAAAAGCTATGCCCAGATCACCACACCTATGGAAAATTTTTTGAAGAAGGATGTCACGTTCTACTGGAATGATGACTGTAAGAAGAGCTTGGACATATTGAAAGAAAAGATGGTTACTGCGTCAATTCTAGTCTTTCTAGACAGGAAGAAAGAGTTTCATGTACATGTCGACGCATCCTGTATAGTGCTAGGGGTAGTACTAGCATAGGCTAGCGGAGAAGGGGAAGTAACAAAGTAATTAATGGACTAGATAACCTTGGAGCAAAATAGAGATAGGTGCATAGATAATTTTGGATGAAACATTAGCCCCAATATCATTGTTTGCTACAAAAGTTAACACTTTATTGAAATTTGGTTATGCACATTTTATTCCATCTTTAGCTTATGGGACTAAATAAGGGGGAGAAATTACAATGTCTAATATTTTTATATTAAATAATGTATATATATGATATAAATAAAATAACTATTTTATTAAAAAGCTAAATATTGTAACAAACTATTTTTTTAACTTTAAATTTATACTCATCCTAATTTAGCGACAAACAAATAATCTATGGTAGAATTTCTTGTCATAAAATTGATATGAAGTCTCTTGTGTTATCTTCATCACATGGAAAATAATTCATATGTAACAAAATATATAATATAAACAATTACAATGTCTAGTATAGTAAAAAAAAAAATGATATGAAGTATCTTATGTTGTCTTAATCACATGGTTAATAAAATATCTACTGTAAATAATTACAATGTGTAGTATATTAAAATAAAAAAAATTAGTTACAGAAAGGTTTAAATGTGAGTGCAAAAGATTCCTAAAAGTTATTTTTTTATTTTATGTTTTGAGTTATGATTAAAATTGTGAAGACAAAAAAGAAACTTATTTATTATAGTGTTGAATTAATTTTTGTTTTTTATATTGCATCATGATGTAAAACTGAATTGTGAAAATATATAATATAGGTAAGGTTTATTGAGGAAAATAATTAAACCAAGTTCATTCAATAATAAAAATCACAGAAAAATATGAAGAAAACTAGAAATGGAACAATCAGTCTAATATGCAACGTTGCTACTTTTGTTTTTCAAATTGATCAATTTCTATGATTAGTAAAAGCCCAAAACTTAATGGCAACTCTATTTTTTGAAAAGAAAATATTAATTATGGAAAAATCCATAAATTTGGGAATTCATTTTTTCAATAATTAATTTATGAGGACACTTGGAAATTATAGGTTTTTTTAAAAAATTTAAACAATATTTAATTCTTAAAATTTGATTTTAAACCAAATAAATAATTTCATAAAAAAAAAAAAAAAAAATCAATTTCCAAAAAAAATAGTACATTTTATTTTATTCAAAATTTATAAAACTTTCGAATTAGTTTCTAAAAAATTGCAAATTAATTAAGAGTCAATGCCATTTAGACCCAAATTGATTACTATATATAATATAAGATTTTATGGAAAATTTGAACAAAAAAATTGAATAAATATGCAAATTTTATTGAACTTTATTTCTAAAGATGATAACATTTGAGTTTTTTTTCCAAATAATGATTCAATAAAAATTTAAGTAAACACAAACAAATTATTAAAAAAATATCAACATAAGAAAATAAAAATAATTATTTAGAATTTAGAAAAAGGAAAAAAGAAAAAATTTAAAACAAAAATTGGAAATAAATAAATAAATATTTAAGGATAAAAGGGAAATACAAATTAAATAAAAAATTAAACACTATACACAAATTAAAATCAAAATTTATTTAAAAAGATAGAATAAGAAGAATGAAATAAAGAACATTAATGTTAAATATTAAAAAAAGATTAAAATAAAAATAAACGTTGAAAATTTAAAAACATGAAAAATATTGAAAGAGGTTTAAGATTCAGAGGCATGTCCCACATCGGAGACAAAGTGTCAGGACCTCGAGACGAGGAGGACGCACCACATGTGCGAAGGCGCTCAAGTCGGTTATATGCAACGGGTGAGTCATCTTCAATTATGTGCGACGAGTCAACTTATGCTACGATCGCACTAGTTCGATTTAAGGCGACAGACGAGTGTGCTCGATGTTACCATGAGAGGAAGCGTTCAGTTAAACACGCCCCAATGATTTGTGTGACGACAAGTTGTGCAAGGAGTTACTTGGAGAGTCGGAAGACCGAAATGAAAATTCGGCTAAGTATGGGCACATGCACGACGAGTTTATAAGAGAGTCAAAAAACCGAGTTGGGCCGATGTATGGAGGAGGACACCATGGGTGGGCCAACATATGGAAGTGGACCAGACGATTGGTGAGTTGCATGGTTAGCCTGGGGTAGGCCAACCCTCCTAAGCACTTGGGCAAGATATAATATATATATATATATATATATATATAATTTATATATTTATATATAATATATATATATATATATATATATTTATATATATATATATATATATATATGGGAGGATGACTTGAGGAGAGAGGCATCCAAGAAAGGATGCATTCTCCAAGCATCTGAGCACTTAGCAAGAAGAAAGCAAAAGGGATAAGGCTGTGGTAACCATAGGCGGACGAAAGCGCCGAAGTGTTGAGACAAAAATGAAGGTGAGTTACAGGTTTGTGCAGGAATTCATGGAGGTGAGTTGCAAAACACAACAGCAAACTGGTGGACGAGGACGGGCAGACTATTTCGCTGAACAAGGATGCAAGTAGGCGACTCGAGCTACGGTGGATGTGGCCGAATGACGAGCGACTCAATCCGTAGGTGCAGCCGAATGACCCGACCTGGTTGGGAAGGTCTACACGGTCATACAAAACCCAAAGTTCTGACGACGAGATGGGCAATAGCTTGCAGGAATTTCTAAATGCGGAGGTGGGCGACCCTGCATGATAGCAGGTGGGCGCCTGTGCCTGGTGCGACCAGACAACCATACATGGTAGTTGGCCCACCTTACACGACAGTAGGTGAGTGGCCCTAAATGACGGGTTTGCAGGTGGGCGCTATTGAATGAGGGAAACCCGACCTAGTGAGGTGGGCCACCCGACACGAGCAGGTAAACTGTGGAATTTTTGAACAAGCTTTGCTGAGGTGAAATCTCCAGCAAAGGCTAACTTGCATAGGTAATTGTAAAAAGATTTAATTATTATATTATTGGGAAGACTCTATAATCTGGGAGCTTCCCCTCCCATTAAAAAGAAAGTATTTCCATTGTGCATACATATGATGATATGATGATGATGTAAATGTTATTTCCACTGTGTAATGATAATGCTTAGTAGTGTTGAATAAAATAACTAAGTGTTGAATGGTTAGGTGTATTCTGTACTCGTAAGTATTAGTGAAAAGAAAGTGGGTAGCGGTGCCGCACCTACCTATGTGCGGTTGAAAGACCACTACTAAGATAAGGGTGTAATAGATGGGATCATAGCCCTGTGTCCGTAGGACTTGACGATTTGTACATTGAAGTGATACTTTGTGACAGTTAGTATCAAAAAGACTTTTTGAAGAATCAGACATCTCTTGGTGATAGTTGATATCAGACTTTCTGTGGGGCTTTGGAAAGTTCGACATGGGCAACTGAAGGGCCAAGTTGAATGATAAAAGAAGTATATGGTCTTTACTAGATCACAATCGAAGCTAATGGTTGATCAAGTGGAAGAACCTCAAGCTATGACAAGGTAATCTAGTAAGGATGCTAAAATAGTTTTCATGGATAGAGTGTTGGATAAAATGGAGGAATTAGCTTCTGAAGTGACTTCAGTGAAAGTCAAGAATGTTGAAATTCGAGAGATGCACATGAAGTTGAAGGAAGAAAATGAAGACCTCAAAATCTAATACGAGTATACAGAATAGATGTATACACAAACATAGAGAGGATTCAAGGACATTGGAGCTATGAGAGATCAAGGTTTGGTAGAAATCTTGAAGTTCCAGAAGGAACTTAATGATGCTCGAAACAAGATAGTGGTTTTGAAGAAAGCAGCTGGGAAAGGTTTTATTGGAGGATTTTCCCATGTGAAGGTCAAGGAACCCAAATCTTATGAGGGGATGAGGAGTGTGAAATCTATTGGAAATTCCTTTTGGCCTAAGGAGAAATACTTGGAGTGTTTGGGTATACTTGATGATGAGGCCAAAGTCAATGTAGTTGCTCAATTCTTGACGAAAGATGCTAAGATGTGGTGGCGAAGAAAGATGGACTAGATTGCAAGTGGTGATGCTACAGAAATATCTTCTTGGGACAACATGAAGAAAGATTTGAAAACTCATTTTCGCCCACAAGATGAGTCTTGGGATGCAAGGAGGAAGATTAAGTAAACAAAGAAAACAGGAATCCTAAAAGCATATCAACGGGAGTTGTCGAGTATGATCTTAGAGTTACCTGATATGGCGAAAAAGGACAAGGTGTTCAATTTCATCATAGGATTGAAACCTTGGGGAAGCAATGAGGTGAAGAGGCAGAAGATAAAGACACTAGAGGAAGAATTTGTAGCAGTTGATCGCTTGGTAGGACATTATGATGAAGGAACTAAAGAGAGAAATAACAATACATATAAGATGAAAGAGAATACTACGAAAGAAGATCCTTTGAGATCGAATGACAAGTCAAAGATGAAGAAGCATCTGAAGTGTTGTATTTGTGAAGAACCACATACAGTGAAGAATTGTCCTTCAAGATTGAAAGTGGAAATAGTAGCACGATCTGATGCAAAGAAGAAGAAAGAAGAAACATCCGTTGGAGTGATGAATATTCTAGGAGCTGTAGTGGATACAGAAGCAGTCTCATGATGGGACCCTAAAAGGAACAAGTTGGAATATGTGGAGATGAAGATTGGGCAAGGCAATGTACTCACTATGGTGGATAGTGGTGCGACTCATAACTTCATGAGGGAAGAAAATGTGAGGAAGATTGGGTTGGAATTTATTCCAGTTCAAGCACAGTGGAAAGCAGTGAACTCTCGACCAGATTCAATGATTGGTATAGCAGAAAAAGTGGGTGTGAGCATAGGTGAATGGACTAGAAAATTTAACTTCACGATTGTACGAATAGATGACTATGAAGTTGTACTGGTTATGGAATTTATGAAATAATTTGAAGCTATGATGGTGCCACACTTGAAGAATTTCTACATTTACGATGAGCATGATGATGATCCCAATGGTGTACCAACCATAGGGGCTACGACAGCCAAAATATAAGTTGACAATGGTGAATGTGGAGGAATTCAAGCAAGATGAGGAAGTCTATAAGAGGTTGTATTATATGGAGGCAAAACTTATGGAGTAATCATAGGTGATTAGAGCATTGTCTGATAGTATCTTGGATTTATCAAGTAGACTAGAGGCAGTGGAAAAAGATGATGATGCTAGACCCGAGATTTAGATGGAGAGTTGGGAAGCATACATGCAGAGATTGGAGGAGGAAGATCCAAATAGATGGATTGAGCTATTAGCTAAGGAAGAGGAAGAGCCTTCGACCTCCACTTCCTCCCTATCTTCTTAGACTGATATGGGGATGAGGCTCATTGTTAGCTGCTCATGGCAGTGATTCTCCTATGTTTTGAGAAGACATCTGGGGTGAGATAAACATGATTGGCAGCTAGATGTAGATATGAGTCACGATGATGTAAGGAGCATGCGTTCTTGTGGAGGTGATATACGGTTGGATTAGCTACCGAACTAATCACCAACACGAGGGCGTCTATCACATGATTTTCTTCCAATGTTTGGCATATCGATGGCATGAGGCAAGTCAGAGATGGACACATATGGGTACCCATATTTTCAGTCTTAGTGATGGTAGTTGCTAAGATGGTGTTGTCGAGGGCGACAACACTTTTAGAGTGGTGGAGGATGTGAGGACCCTGAGACAAGGAGGACATGCCACATGTGCGATAGGCGCCTGAGTTGATTTTATGCAACAGGTGAGTCATCTTTGGTTATCTGCGACGAGTCGACTTATGTGACGACCACATGAGTTCGGTTAAGGGCTATGGGAGAGCGCACCTGACAATACGACGAGAGGGATAATTCAATTAACATTCCCTGGTGAGTTGTGCGACGGTGCGACAAGTTACTTGGAGAGTTGAAAAACTGAAATGGAAATTCAACTAAGTATGGGCACACACATGACGAGTTTATAAGAGATTCGAAAAACCTAGTTGGGCCAACGTATGGAGGAGGATGCCCTGGGTAGGCTGACATGCGGAAGTGGACCTGGTGGTTGATGGACAAGTTGTATGGTCGGCCTGGGGGTAGACCAACCTACCTAAACACTTGGGCGACATATATATCTATATCTATTATTCTATATCTATCTTATATATATATATATTTATATATATATATATATATATTATATATATATATATATATATATGGGAGGAAGACTTGAGGAGAGAGGCATCCAAGAAAGGAAACGTTCTCCAAGCATCCGAGCACTTAGCAAGAATAAATCAAAAGGGATAAGGCCAAGGTAAGTGCAGGTGGAAAAAAGGACCGAAGTGTCAAGCTAGAAAAGAAGACAAGTTGCAGGTTTAGGCAGGAGTGCATGGAGATGAGCTGCGGAACACGACAACGAACTGGAAGACGAGGACAGGTGGACTGCTTTGGTGAATGAGGGCATGGGTAGAAGAATGGCCAGTGGGCGACTTGAGTTGTGGTGGGTGCGTATGAACGGCTGGTGACCCGACCCATGGGTGTAGCCAAATGGGCAGACAGAACATGAAGTTCCGATGACGAGCTGGGTGGTAGCGTGTGGGAATTTTTGAAGGCGGAGGTGGGCGACCCTGCATGATAGTAGGTGGGTGCCTCTACACGGTGTGACTAGGTAGCCATACATGCTAGTTGGGCCACCCTGCATAATGACAGGTGGGCGGCCCTGAATGACGGGTTTGCAGGTGGGTGTTGTTGAACGAAGGCGACCAGACCCAGTGAGGTGGGCATTGTTGGATTAAGGCGACCGGACCTGGCGAGGTGGGCAACCCGACACGAGCAGGCAAACTGCATAATTTTTTAAGAAGCTTTGTTGAGGTGAAATTTGGTGTTTCCAGCAAAGGCTAACTTGTATCTGTAATTGTAGAAAGATTGAATTATTGTATTATTGGGCAGACTTTATAATTTGGGAGTTGTCTCTCCCATTAAAAAGAAATTATTTTCGATGTGCATACATATGAGGATATGATGATGATGTAAATGTTATTTCCGTTGTGCAATGATAATGCTTAGTAGAATTGAAGAAAATAACTAAGTGTTGAATGGTTAGGTGTATTTTGTACTCATAAGTATTGGTGAAAAAAAAGTGGGTAGCATTGTCGCACCTGCCTATGTGTGGTTGAAAGACCACTGCTAGGATAGGGGCATGAAACAGAGGGTTGCAGGCAGGGAGGTTGGAGTGCCAAATGCCAAAGGGCTGCAAGCACAATGATTAGAGCCACAACACTACTCGAGCCACCCTTCTTGTGTCCCTTTGCATTAGGTCGAGGTAGGGCATCGATCCGCCAACCCCTTTTAGTTTTATTTTCTCCTTGTAATGATTTTGTTATCTATATATATATATAATGTTTCTTTAATATTTTTATTTTTAATTTTCTATAATATTTATTTATTTTTATAATTTTTTTATAATTTGTTTTGTAGTTTATTCTTCCTTGTATTTATAGTCATTTTGGATATGCATCGGGGTTGGTGCATTTGTTGTTGTTGGTTCTTGGGATGGTCTTTTCCTCCGTGCATCAAGTTGACTCCATAGTGTTGGGGGTCATTCAAACTTTGGAGTACAGTGGTAGGGGGTAGTTTCATGTTGAGATAGCACGGGAAAGCATGTAGGGGAGTTGGTCCAAGGGGTGATGGAACTCAACACCCTGGGGATTAGTGGTACTCAGGGGAGGCACTTGACTAACTACGAGCCCAATCACCAAGCCGACATCCCCCATCCTTTTGAATTGTTAGAATTTCAGTTGAGACAACTTACCTTAAGGATGGACTAGCTCATTCAAGCTCGCTATGATGATCAGAACAATCTGATCACATTTATGAATGACTTGAAACATAACCAGTGGCACATGTTACATAGACTGGCCTCCCTCCACCGCAACCAGAAGAGAATTCATGATCATCACGACAAATTGGAGGGGTGGAAAGCACATATGGAGGTTCATATCCATGAGGCCCTCCCCAGCTATAGAGCAATGGGAATGACATAGACGCTTCAAGTCCAAGGTGTAGGTTTTAACCATGAAAATAATTATCTACAAACAAATTCTTAAAAAAAAGAAAATATAAAATGACGAGAAACACAAAACAAATACACAAAGATTTTCCCCTAAATCCCAAAACAAAGATTACGAGATTGATTTTTCATTATGTTCCTTTCAATGTTACAATATATATATATATATATATATATATATATATATATATAATATATATATATATATATATAATATAATATATTATTAATATAATATATATAATAATATATATACAATGCTAAAGCATTCATAAACTCAATCATTAACCCTCGAGTTAGAACATAATTATAGTCCCTTGAATCGGATCTACAAGATAACCGATGGGAAGAAACCACAGTGCCCAAAACCATGTGTAAAACCCATGCACAAAACCATAGGTATGTTTGCCCACATAATATAGGGTCCAAAAAAATAAATTCTGAGGTGTTGCCCCAGACACCTTGCAGGGGGGCTATTGCCCCCCTGCAAAGCCCTTGACAAGCGAGGTTGCCGCCCCCCTCTAACCCCCCTGCTTCGTGCATGAAACTAGTTGTGGAAAGAATATAACACACACCCAACACAAGGAACGAGGATGTTTAAATGAGTAGCTTTTTCATTTTGAGATTATTTTGGTTTATATGGGTTGTTGACAGGCAGTCGAGTTATTTTTTTGTTAATGTTATCAGTTTTCTTATGCTTGTATCTCCTAGTAAACAAGTCCAGTAGGAATGAGGCCGAGATAAATTGTTAGTAAGTATATCTCGATGTGACCTTTTCAGCGACTAATAGAAACATTTCAATTCACTATATATAT